>SNQJ01S0178551.1:0-19659 GCA_010110895.2 Picea sitchensis | reverse complement strand
CTATTGATCTTATTTCTAGAGCCACTTTTCCCAATGCTCCTTCTTATCGCCTTGCTCCTCATGAGGCTGAGGAAGTGGAATTCCATCTCCAACAAAATCTTAATACCAGTCTCATCCAACTGAGTTATTCCCCTTATTCCTTCCTTCATCATTACCAAGAAGGAGTCTAAGGAATGACATTATCCATGAACTATCAGGCTCTAAATAAGGCCATAATCAAGAATGGAATCAGCCTCTACTCACATTGATGATTTACTAGATCATTTGAAGGGTGCTCCCTTATTTACCAAAATGGATCTTACTGAGGATATCATCAGTTAGCATGAATCTACTTGAACACATGGAAGATTAAAATTTCAAAACCAAATTTAGGCTTTATGAATGGATGGTGATAACCTTGATCTTATAATGCAGCTTTGCCACTTCATGAGGTTAATCAATTATATTTTCAGAGCACATTTGGGAAAAATTATGGTGATCTATTAGGATGATATATTGGTCTTTAGAAAGACTTGGGAGGTCATTCGCTCCATGTACGCATTGTTCTAGACTTATTTCACACTTTCCCTGATTCTGCGGGTGGCGTCGTAAAATCTTCTTTTGGGAAACCTTAAATTTAATATTTGGGGTTTTTTTGTTCTCTTTTGAGGGTGTTATCCCATATCACATTAAATTCCATGCTCTTGAACAGTGGTCAACACCTCACTTAGCTATGAAAATCAAGAGATGTATGGGTGGCATTGATTTTTATTGACGGTTCATTGCTAACTTCTCTTAGTTAGCACACCCTCTTCATCGAATTTCCAACCAGAATCAATTTTTGTGGTCTCCCTTGGAACCAAAACAATTTTAGGCTCTCAAAAATGCCCTTTGTTATGCTCTTGTACTTCGTTTACCTGATCTTCAGTCTCCCTTTAAGATTTATATGGACACCTCTCAATATGCTATTGGTGTGGCTCTTAAATAATGAGGACACCCTATTGCATACCATTCGGAGACATCATCTGATACCAAATGCAATTATAAAATTTATGACAAATAGTTATATAGTCTAGTACAAGAATTGAAGCTTATTAGCACCATTACATCCCTAGGGAAATAAAAATCCCTCCATATCATCATCTATTGATTTCATCAATTCTCAAACTAAGATACAAGAGAAACATAATTTAAAGTGGGTCGCTTATATTTAATAGATTCATTTGGTGATTAAATATAAGAAATACACATCCAATTAGATGGTTGATTTTCTAAGCTTCCCCACTACACATGTACTTCAACTCCTAGATGTGTGTTGTGATTCCTATGAGGTTTGGAAGCCTCTCAATGCTTCTAATCCATTCATTGCAGAGATATGGGTTGGTGTGCAACATCCCACTGAGGTCAATCAAACACCATTTTTGGATTATATAATCAAAGAAGGGTGGCTATATAAACTCAATTAGTTATGTGTCCCAACTTCTAAAGATGGTATTACTTTGATTAAATAGGTTCATGCTTCCTCCTATGGTGGCCATTTTGGATCTCTAAAAATAGTTAAGAACTTTTAGTGATGTTTATTTTGGCCTTCTATGAATTGTCAGGTGGAGCATTTCATTCATTCTTGTGCCTTCTATAGTCAGTATAAACCTACCAATCACAAATTTGGTTACGTACTCAAGCCTTCTTTCCCACTTCTCATCCTTGGGACTTTATTTCCATGTATTTCCTTAGTGGTTTACCTATGACCTTCCGAAGACCTTGATGTTATCACAGGAGTTCTATTGTTTTCAATTTCTCTAAGATGGCTTTTTTTATTCCATGCTATAAGACCACTATTGTTGCCCAAACCATAGACTTGTTCTTTCATAATGTTTTTCCACACTTTGGCCTTCCTACTAACATCATCTATGATCATGACACACACTTTCTCAACACCTTCTGGAAAAAATTATGGGATTTACTAGGTTGTCAAATAAAATATTTTACCGACTTCCATCCCCAATAGATGGCCAAACCAAGGTAGTGAACATTAGCCTGTCCATGCTCCTTAGCATTCAATTTTACAAAATGAAATAGTGGGATACAGTCCTCCATGTCATTCAACATGGTTATAATGTTGTACACATGGCTCACTAGGATGTCTTATTTTGAGGCCTACTTTGGATATCAACCTTTAGCCCCTTATGAACTTTTTCTCACCTTGCATCCTTCTAACACTCCACACCAACAGAAAGAAAAAACATTCACCCTTTCATTTTTGTAGAATATAGGACAAAAACATGCCCAAGTCTATAAAGAACCAAAGGCACCGCAACAACACTAAAAAGGATGCAATGATGCTCATCGTTCCCCTATGGTTTTTACTCATGGTGATAAAGTATGGTTTTACATGGAATACCAACATTTCAAATCCCAACCTCATCACAAATTGAAACCTCTCCGCTATGGCCCTTATAATGTTCTCCAACAGATTGGGGACAATGCTTATCACCTTGAATTCCCACCCCAACTAGGAATTCATGATGTGGTGAATGTGAATAGTCTAAAACACTATGAACCACCATTTCTAGAAGATAATGTCACCATATCTCATCCCATCAAGTTAATCCCTGATTTCTAGTCTCCCTTGCTACAATAAACCTTACTTGACACTTTCCATGCCACCATCTATAATAAAAAAACGTACCTCTTACCTTGCTGAGCGCATAGGAAAAAATCCTGCTCAGGCTAAATGGTTTTTGGAAGCTTCCTTGCACAAGCATTTTCCTCATTTAATGACATAAGTGGGGACACTTATGAGATTAAATAGTGAGGAATTAGGCAACTCAACGAACATCCATGTGAATCCAAAGGAAGATGCACTCCCTCAACTAGATGGATTCTTGGAAGGCTCACTCTATTAGCTTATTGGAGGAAAAGAATAGTTGGGCACAAGTCCCGAGGAAGTAATTGATCAGTTCTAACTAACTAGTTTTTAAAATCTAGTTCTAGCTTGACCCATTCAAGACATCATGTAATAACATGCATATATATAAGCCCACCCTCTATTCTAAATAAAGTGATGGTCATTTTTCTCTCTGTTTGGTGCGAGTATTGTTGTTTCCTATTCTAGTTAGTTTACTAAGTATTTCTATTGTAGATCAAATAGTTCCTCAGGTCATGGATTAGGAGGTCAAAGTTCCTAAGACATAGTTCTTGAGGCCATAATTCTTGAGATAAAATTTCATGAGGTCATAGTTAAAGGAGATCAAAGTTCCCAAGGTCAAATTTCCTCGGTCATAGTTCCTCAATTCAAATTTCCTGAGGTCAAAGTTACTTAGGCGTCAAGGGATTCTTGAGGTCGTAATTCTTGAGGTTAAAGTTCCTAAGTTCATAGTTCCTAAGGTCAAATATCTCGAGGTCGTAGTTCTTGAGGTTGTAGTTTTTTAGGTCAATGTTCCTAAGTTCATAATTCCATGGTCAAGTTTCTTGTGGTCATAGTTCTTGAGATCAAACTTCATGAGTTTAAATTTCCCGAGGTCGTAGTCCCTAAGGTCAAACTTATTGAGGTCATAACTCCTAAGGTCAAATTTTTTGTGAGCATAGCTCCGAGGTCAAAATTTCTAGAATCAAATTTCTAGGAGTCATGACCTCCTAGTCCTTAGTTCAGAGGTCAAAGATCTTGAGGTTATAGTTCCAATATTTGATAATTAGTTCACTATTTGTACATGTTTTGTAATTATTATTGGGAGGAATTCAATTTTACTATACATTAGTCTTGTTGAATAACTTTTGTAATCTCTAAGTATATAAAGATTCTTTATGAATTATAATTTTAACCTCAAATGAATGATTAAAATTGCTCCAATAGTAATTATGATGTTCAATTAATAAGATCATTGGTTTTATTTTTATTTTTTATTTATTTTTATTTTTATTTTTATAAAGGTCACGACCAAGACAAACACCAATTGGTGTATGAAAACTTCTACATTGAGTATTGTTTTAGATTTACTAAAATGTAACCACAAAATCATATGTCAACACTCAAAGGGAGAGGTGCCCTCCATCATTAAATTTTGTGAGGTTTAAGATTAAATTTGGTTAATTGTAATTATAATTTTGGGTTAGTGTCAACAATTTCTAAGCTAGTTTTTAACATAAAATTTATGATTTAGCAAGGGTTGATATGTGTAAAAGATGTCTACTTTTCTAAATTTCAACAAACTGAGCTAAATATTTCATTGAGGAATTGAATGTTGAGTGAGGGAGGAATTGAATAATAATAAATAATGTGTCCACTTTAATATGGGGTCATTACTTTGTACCCTTCACCTAATCTAAATTTGTGAGACCATGATTACCTATGATTGTAGTTAGTGAATATGGATTAAATGGAGGTATGTTGCATGGGTTTAACTTGGGTGATTGAGTCATTGGGTAGCATGATTTTTTATTCTCCCAATTTAAGGATTCCTATGTTCTTGTTGGTTGTTGGATATGCTCTTGGGTTATAGTGGCATCCATGGACCTAGCCCATATCACTTTAATAAATGGCAAATTCGAGCTTAAAAAAAATATGGATTGAAGTATCACCTTTTATTGTTCAATAAATTGTAGCCATTTAAAAAAAATTTACAGTGATGCAAAATGAATTTAATGAAACAATGTATTAAAATATTATAGATCAATATATGTATCAATGTTTCTCTATAAATTTGGAAACCATCTTTTGAATAAGTTGGAGGTTGATATGAGATTCATGAATTTGCACATTTGTTTTGAAATTTAAAATCAATTGATGTTGTTATTGATGATGATTAACATTCATTGAGACAAATGTTGATCTATCAGCAACATGCTCCAGGACTCCTAAGTTCCTTTTAAGGGATGGTTTATTAAATTTTACCTTCTCTTAACAACCTTGATTATTTTCTATCATAACTCCCTTCTCTTATGCTCATCGAGCTTCAAGGTTGTTGATTTCACTCAGAATTGATCTTTGGAATGAAATTTATGGCCTCCCAAAGTTCACATTTTGTTTTTCATAGACAACATCTCTATTAATATCATGTGGCATCCATGGAACATTACCTTGTCAGTACCATCTAACATCAGTAACACCACGAGGAGTCACGACATGTAGCCTAGGCTACCATGGTGGAACCCCACTCAACTCGTCATCCTATTAGTAATGAACATCTGTCTTCCTAATGGCATCCTAGATGCCTTGCTTTACGTATTCAATATGTAATCACGGGAAGCGGTCTTACAAAATCATGGTCAATATTCGTACTCTTCATGAACCCACCAACAACACTTGGCTTGTTTTTCCTTCATAGACTCCACCGGACTACGCTTGCATACACATAATTTTGTACCTCCCTTCATAATTTTGTTGAAGAGTCTCAACACTTAGCCATATTTCCATCTATGTAGGATCGTAGACTCACGAATGCATAATCATTCCCTTCATAGAAGTCCATCCATAAAGTCTCAACACTTAGCCACTTTTCATCCACATAGACTCGAGCGTACAGTTATACCTCTTGTTCATAGGTTCATTAAAGGTCTCTGCATAGCAATTTTTCCATCTACTTTGGCTCTTAGACTCATGATGCATAATTCTTCCCTTCATAAGTCCATCCGAAGATTCTCAAAACAGCCACTTTTCCATCTATGTGGACGGCTGCGTAGATGTACAATTATGTGCCTCCTCTTCATAAGTTCATGCAGAAGAGTCTCAACACTTAGCCATTTTCCCATCTATGCAGGCTTGTGGACTCCCAGGACTTCTGAAATAAAAAATGCATAATTCTTCCCTTCATATAGTCCCGTCCAAAGAGTCTCAACACTTAGCCACTTTTCCATCTATGAGGACTCGTGGATGTGCACTTTTGTACCTCCTTTTCATAAGTATGTTCAAAAGGTCTCAAGACTTAGCCATTTTGAGTTTAGCCGGGTTCATGGAGTTGGTGGACTCGCGTACTCATTCATCTCACCTTTCCAACTCTTAAAATTGATAGGGACCCACTCCTTATTACCTCAATAATTTACATGCCTCCACATTGATTTCTCATACACATAGGCTTGTGACATCAACATAGCGAATTAACGTGATGTCACCACTCCTCTCGTCAATGTCTAAGGGATTTCTCATTGATCAATGATCGATATCACATCCCAGATGTACTCCAATCAATGGTCGAGATATTTCAAACTTTTGATCCGACACAAGGATAAAACAAAGGTCTAATACACAATTCACCCAAGGGCCTACGTTATGGCACACTGACCAATTACTTGTTTCCATTCACAGGATGATACCTATAAACTTCTAGGCCTCTAGGCCTGATCGTTATTCTCTTCACAAAAGGAAAATGGAAAATTGGGTTTCATGGTTTTACAATCCCCAATGTTGCAAACCTTTTGTTCTCGATTTCCCGATCTCCTATATCATGATATGACGTCACTGGGAACCCATTGTTGACTTAGACACAACCAGCAGTGAAGCGTCACCTACTAAACCAATAGCTCGGCGGATCTCACTTAGGACTTCGATTTCAAATTCAAAATTCCTTTGTCTTGATTTCCCGATCTCTCAAATTTCAATTTCCCGATGTGACTTCCTTTCTCGGGACTTTCCCCGAAAGTCGATATTATTGCCACACGTCCTCAAAGATGAACGGTTCTCGTCTGCTTCAGAGTTTTCACAGTGGAAATTCCCGATCCCTCATTATGATGGTGACCGGTTAGGACCCTACTTGATATTTCCTCCTTCGGGATTTTGGACTTATGATTTGGAAATTCAAGTGTTTCATCTTCAAGATCCAGCGAAACGCCAGACCTGTCTTCTTGGATTCCGACCGCATCAAATGGATGGATGTTACGATTAAATCTCGGACTTCATCGAGCGCAAAGCCAAAACACTCCACTTATGTGAGACAGATGATCAAATCTCAATTTGAATGATCACCACGTGCATTAATCCTTCCTGTGATCCACGGTTGTGATCCTTTCTCTATTTCTCGACTGGTCTTGGACTCTTGAGTCTAAACTTTCGATATCGTGGTTTCGATTCACGCCACTGTCCCAACAAATGGGTGGTTATGATTTATGTCGGGGTTTCACTATGGATTTAGATCTCTTGTCCGGGATTACGATATCCCGAGCCGGAACTTCCTGATATCCAGGCACCTTCGATACTTTATGGCTTGAGAGAAGGTTTTAAACCCCATGCAACTCTTGTCGGATTGGATGATTGAAAGGTAACTAGGTGAGGATCGATCGCTCATGATATTACGAGCTTGAACTTGAGGGCAGCGGCATGACCTCCTCACTCCTTTGCTCGAGATTGGGCCGGTGGCGGATTTACAGCTATCTCCACAGAGAATTGACCATACATCTCTCTTCCCCGATGATTTAAAGAATAGACAAAGTATTCTTCCCCTGGGTTTATCCAGTTGTGACACAAAACTTTGATGCCTTCTAATCACTCAATATGAACCAACGCCTAGTACTTCCTTCAATAGTTCAAAGGTTTTATCCTTCCTGAGCTCTCTCACAACTTGAGTCTTAAAGAAGACTCTTGCACAGACTCCTTGTGGAAACCTCCAAACAGTTGAAGTGTTGAATTCTCTTCGACCTTGTGCACTCTCTGCCAGTGATGGTCTTGTAATACTTTCGGTTGAAACTGCGATGTTCAGAGCTTTGCTCCCCTTGCGGCTCCACGTACTTTTGCATCTCTATGTGAATATGAGAACAAACACTACCTCTCCACGATATTTTGAGGCAGACCTGCGAACCTTTTATTGATACCATATTGCGAGGACAATTTCAATTTTGCACTCGCAGAACCCTGGCCCGGATAGAGAAACAATTGAAACTCATTTCTGCCCTTTCCTCCGAAGTTAAAAACATTCAGCAAAGAAATCAATTTCATACATAGCATAAAGCAATTGCGCGTGAAGAGAAAACATTCATGGCATAACATTTAAGGTATACAAAGAGCCATATGAACACCATAGTCGAATCGCGGGTTTCTTTATTAATTGGAACCACGTACATGGAGTCCTACTACCGCGACTCTATTTCTCGCCTGCTGCTCATAAATAATGTGATAATGTTACAATTGATACAATATGAGGGTTTCTATATCTCATTTTCCTCTTTCATTCTAAAATGTCTAATCTATGCATTAGGCTATCTACCAACATAAATGCCTTCTTAGTCCTTGAGACGAGAGCAGGTCACTCAAGGTATGATTGTATTAATCATTAGTAAGCCTCTCGCCAACTATCACATTTAAATTAAGAGCATCAATCTTCAAAGTTTTAAGCAATATATCATGTGCTCAAATGTGTTGTTCTTGCCCCATGCTCGCTTAACGTTGACGATGCTCCTGCATCATACTCTCGGCTTGAAAAATTTCGCTGGGCTCCTGTCCATGATATCCTGCATAGTCTGTCCATTCTTTTGAATCTCTGCTTCATTCTCCGGTATCTTCATTTGGATGTATTTTCCTTTTGACCAAATATTCAAAGTATTATTTTCTTCTGGTCTTCTTGCTAACTCTTTGATCAATGTTCTTTTCCATCTGCGGATTTTTATCTACAGGCATTTGTTTTGTCCTCTGAATTTATGGTTGTTCATTACCTGTTTTTGCTTCCTCAACTTTGTATGGGCACAAATGCGAGACGTGAATATCAGAGAAATTCGATCCCATCGAGTAATTCAATCATAAGCATTTGCCCCAAATTTCTTCAAGACCCTACATGAGGGTCCAATTTTCTTCATCTTTAGTTTGTTATATATTTCCTCTTGGAACCTTTCCCTTTCAAATGCTACTGAGAACCAAATCACCAACCTCAATGGAGGTTGTCTCGTAGTTGATCGCCCTGTGGTAATATCTGCGGTTTGGATTCGTCGGTCAGCCGCCTGGGTGAGTTCCTTCATCAGCTCTGTGATCTTATTGCGCCATCCCTGGTTCCATTCGGGTTCTGGTAATCCCTCGGCACCGATCCTCGTTTGTATATGACGATGCGAAGTGGACTCTTCCGCATTATGCGTTAGTAGGTGGATTATCGCAAAGCTCTTGCTTTGTGGTGATAATGTTGTCCCGCTGAAGGTGTTCATCATAGGCTCCTGAATGATCGGACTTACGTTCACTTCCAGTTTTTCCATAGTGCAGGGGATGATAAAAAGATTTGTGACGATCGTTGGTTCCGACTGTAACCATGGGTCATCGGTATCCACCAGGCTTGGTGTCTTGATCCGAGTATGCTCCTTGGTAGTAGGTGAGAGTCGAGATGACTGTTTTTGAAACAGTTAGCAGTGATTTAGATCTGGCGGTTCGGCATGGAATGAGTGTGCCGTTTTGGAAGAATCTATCCGCCACCCGCAAATGTTGAGTCAAGACATAACGTGTTGCGGGAGAATGATATAAAGATCAGTACTAGTTTCGTCGATTATCGGTGTAGGTGGTTGATAGAATCCTGCGTTACGTCTCTTTCTTTCAGATGTTGATTCGGTGCTGTCCACAAGGTACTAATAAGCATAATATTCCAGGCCAAAGATATGACTCGTTCATCTTTATAGATGTTCGTAGTGAGCCAAAGGTGTCACCTTGATCTCCTATGTTTCATCAACCCGATAGATTCTCCCTCATGGAACATTTGAATACAAAGTTGATTGCCCTTAAACAAAATCCTTCTGGATCATGTATTCTATCCATTTGGTTTTATCTCTAAGAACTGGATACTCAGCTACTTCATGTGTATCGTAAGATCTTGATCATCTGTACATGTCGGGGTCATCAAAGGCCAGGTGTTTTTAACTATGAACTCTTGGCATAGAGCATTTCCTGCTCAAGGCATCAAAAAAAATGTTAGCATTACCAGAAATATATATAATGACAAAAGTGAAATTTTTAATAAACTATATCCACTTAGCATATCTCTGGTTTAACTTATCATGTCTAGTTATGAATTGTAAAACATGGTTATCACTGTACAAAACAAACTCCTTGAGAACCAAATAGTGTCTCCAGCTTCTTGATGCACGAGATGATAATAAGATTCAGCAGCAGTAATAATGGGTACTTAGCCGCTCATTCATCTTCTCGATGGAAATAATGTTGTCAGCGTCATCAACCGATGGTACCTATTGAAGATCCGTGCAATGGCATTTCATGGATCATCTTTTTCGATCGTGGCAAAAGATTAGTTTGTTAAAATTGATTTCCCTTCATCGAATTAAAACTCCTTCGATATATGCAATTGAAAGGACTTATCTTTTCTTCATTTGTATCCACGTCATTTGTTGCACTAATTCAAATTCAGCAGTGAACTTTTCGGGTGAAACTATTAATCGGTGAAACTTCTCGCATCAAATGCTCTTCGGTGATGGCCAGTTCTTAATTACTTCCACCTTATATAGATCCGTCATAAATTTGTCATAGCGATAAACCGATCCCAAATGGAAATGGGCTGCGATATTTCATAGATGATGGGTTCTTCATGAACATCAATAACTTCTTTTATATAGTTGCATCCAGCTATTGCGTGTACAAGATGCTCTTGCTTATTTGTTTTTACTAAAGAAATTCGTTGTATCGTCAAATGCCTGACGAATTTCGAATCAAATTCTTCGGGACTTAGTTCATCGACCTCATACCGAATGCAGGCATTTTTTAGGCGGCGTAACAAATAAATTCATACAACCCTTGTTAGTCTTGAAGGTTGTTTCCATTCATCACCTTCTCAGCCATGGATTTGGTGATAACCACTTTCAAATCAATCTTAGAAAAAGTAACTTCTCCTCGAAACCAATCCGTTAGATCATCCAAATGGCAGCGGTAGATCGTATCTATGGTTACATCATCTTACATTTGATAAACCCTCAAGGTTAGTACCGCATCCTCCACGATATAAGATCTTTCTTGGTTGAGTATTGTTAAGTTAAACACATGAAGCTTAAGCTTTCATAACCAGCCCTTTGTCAAACAAATCCTGGACTTGTCTTTTGACCTCTTCACGTTTTTCGTGACATCGATCATCGCGGCTGTTTGGTAAAATAGCTCTTGGTATGAGATCAATATGATGAACTCCGCATACGTCGATGGCAATGAGCAGGTAATTCATCCACTCTTATATCAGCGAACTCTTCGATGGTTCCTGACTATTACGGTAAAATCGTCCACTCGTAATGGCGGTCAAAACAATTCAGTTTTCGACCACAATGAGCTGAGTTCCTCCTTCTTCTTCCAGGCTTCGGTGGAGTTCCTTCCCTCATGAGGAAGTCTGTTACCGCCGGTTCTTCCTTATCTTTGATTGTAAGTAACATGGAGTTCTCCATTTCTTTTCTAAGAAGATTATATGTTCATTCTCCATCATAGATCCGCATTTTAAATCATATTGCCGGTCACTACTAACCCGATAGATGACTTAAAACATCATAGGAATAACATCACGTAGTATCTTATCATTATATCCTCTATCTTGATTCAGCTAAGCACTATTTGGTGACATTTACTTGATGTCCTTTTTTTATCCATGAAACTCTATATGGACTCGGATGTTCGCTCATCTCCAGCTTTTTTCTGCATCCTTGGAAGCGAGATTATCCATATACCCACTTTCCACCGATGACTTTTTGCATACCACGTCGCTTGGTTTTGCCAGCGGTCAGAATACCGTTTCTTCAGAACTTCTCAATACCTCTTTCTCTGGTGTTGAGAGAACTTTTCACATCATCAATTGATGTTAAGCCTTCAACATCTTCCTCAAAATCTCTCCGCCTTTGTTTCGCCCGAAGAAGTGATCGCCAGTCTCACCCTCTATTTCTTCTTGTCTGGAAATTCATAGGGTTTGTGTCCATTCTTTCCGCATGTGGAGCATTTTGTTACTCCACCTCTTCCTCTTCTCTTCCTCTGGTATGAAATGTATTATGACGCCATAATCTCCTCTCTTCTCGGTATGTTTCCTATCATTCGGCCTGTACCTTATTTGTGAGCTTCCACTCTCTAGTTTAGATGCGAGAGTTTCTTCGAGTTCTCCTTGGAAGCTACTTATTGGTTTCTTGGACAATGATTTTTCCTTTGGAATGGAAGCTTACCTCGACCTCTTTAGTAGGTGTTTTGGCTCAACTTCTCTTAAGATTTTAGAGCCATCTAATAATCATATTCCACATTTCATATGGTCATCATGTTCATATCATCTTGAATATCATATGCTCGGACATTCATGTACTTTTGACAACCTTTCATCATCGCTTTCCCGATGACCTTCCCTGATATTCAACCTATATAATTATTTAGTGTATTCCTTCACTGATAAGTTTTTCTGTCTTAGGTTCTGCAATCTCATGTATATATTGATTTGGTAATCCTTTGGTATGAATTTTTTTCCTTCATCTTCACAATCATCTATCCCAACTCCACGATTTATAGCGCCTCTGTATGTCAGTTTGTATTTCATCCCACCACAATTTTGCATGCCCTTTAAGTCCTGTGACAATAGCGGTAAATTTCTTGTCTCGACATCTTCATGAGTCAGTATGTGTCTAGAATCTAATCAAGTCGGCGCCGGCATCTAGATTTCCTTCATAATTTGGAATGTCCATTTTCTCTCTTGCCCATTCTTAAAATAACTTTCGATCAAGCGTTCATTTTCGCATCTTATTTAAAAACTTCTTGTTTTTGTTCAGCCTCAATTTCACTTCGGAATCACTAAGATCCCACAATCTGAAATTGTCATTATCTTTGTTGTCTCCATGTCCTCAAGTTTGGCCCGTAAATCACGCATTTCTCTTGACATGGCTGGGTCAGGGGAATATGCCTACCTCTTATTCTTGGTATTTCCATTTCCTCTGGCGGATCGGTTGTTTGCATGTCTCTTCTCCTTCGGCATAGGTGAAGAATTTTCCTTTTCCTTATAAAGCAAAAGAATCCCTTTCTGCTTTCATTACCAACGGACATCGACCACGCCCTCTACCTTGGCAGGCCTGCGACGACTCTCAGTCTTAAGGATCGTTCAAATTTTACCTCGAGATGGAGTGGCTCCTTCGATTCTCCACTGAAATCTCCTTTAAAATTGACCCACAAGTCTTTTCAGCTCTTCGCAACCTCTAGGCCCGATCACTATTCTCTTCACAACAGAAATCGTCGAGTTTAGAGTTTCAATCCGATGTCACCAAGCTTTGTTCCAAATTTCCGATCTCCCTATAATCGATATGGCGTCCTTTGAACCCTTGTTGAACCTGCGTAATAGCGACCATGATCACCAAACCAGGCTCCAGATCTCCCTCGGGACTTCACAAATTCAAGTACCGAAATATCTTTGTCTTCGATTTCCACGATCTCTCGAATGCCAATTTCCCAATACGACTTTTCTTTCAGGACTTTTCCCGAAAGTTGAGATTATTGCCGCGTTCTTTAGATAGACGATCCTGTCTTCTTTAGAGTTTCACTATGGATATTCCGATTCCTATTATGATGAGATGATGTCGGTAGGACCCTAACGAAGACTTTCCTCCTTCGGTATTTGAACTTAGCAATTACGATACAGAGTGTTTCATTGTCTTTAAGATCCGTGAAACCACAGGAACCCGGATCTTCATAAGATTTCGACCGCACGCGTCCCAAATGGATGGGTGGTTCTGATTAAATCTCGGACTTCATCAACTGCAAATCCAAAACACTTACTTATGTGAGTCCCGATGATCAAATCTATGATTTGGATGATCACACAACACGTGTCCTTCCTAGGATCCATGGAGTTGTGATCCGCTGGTTGTTTCACGACTCAAAAGGTCTCGGACTCTTGGTCTCTAAAATTTTGATATGCCGATGGTTCTCAATTCCTGCCACCTGTCAAGAAATAAGATGGGCCAGTTGATTGTATCGGGGGTTTTCACTATGGATTTACCTGATCTCTTGTCCACGGGAATGTCGATATGCCGATTCCCGATGCCTTGATATCCCGATATGTGTTGGGACTCTTTCTCGGCTTGAGAAGGTTTAAACCCCATGAGAGCTCTGTCGGTCGTGACGAATTGTGAATGAGGATCAATGGCTCACCGATCTTCTAAAGCAGATCGGTCATTTGTAACCTCCTGCAAACACTATCAGATCGGATGGCTAATGGGATTTGGCTAATTCTCCACAGAGAATTATGAACGTCTGCATCTTCTGATGATTTACGCAAAATGAACCAAGGATTCTTCCCCCGGGTTTATCCACCCGTGACACAAAACTTAGATGCCTTCTAATCAATCAATATGCACCAACGCCTAGTATTGCCCTCAATAGTTCAAAGGTTTTATCCTTCTTGATCTTTCTCAAATCCGAGTCTTAAAGAAGACTCTTGCAGCACTCCTTGCGGCAACCTCAAACACTCCAAAGTGTTGAATCCTTGACCGCTAACGCATGCTCTGCAACAACGGTCTCTCAATACCTTTATCAGGTTCAAAACTCTAAGATTTCCCCTAGCCTGCTCCCCCCTTGCACGACTCCTGTGCTGCACGCACCTCATGTGAATATGAGAACAAGCTATCTCTCGAGCTTTCGGGGATATGAACCTTTGAACCTTTTGTCCAATGCACTCCTTGTGGACATTTTCAAATGCACTCCTTGTAGGAACCCTTGCTTTCGGATAAGAGAAACCGTTGAAACTCATTTCTATTTACCCTTTCCTCTCAGATTTCAAATGTTCAACAAGAAATCATTCATACATAGCATAAAAGAAATAGCATGATTGAGAAGAGAAAACATTTAGAGCATAACATTTAAAGATGCATACACGGAGAATATATGAACACCATGAGTCGAATCCAGTTTCTTTGTATTAATTGAGAACTTTTTGTACATGGAGTCTACTACACAACTCTTTGCTTCTCCTATGCCATAATCATGCTAATGTTACACAATACACAATGAGGTGTCTATATTATGTTTTCCCTCTCTCATTATAAATACATCTAATTTAGCCATTAAATCTACCTACCAACATAAATACCTTCTTAGTCCTTGGATAGAAGCCCGAGGTCACTCAAAGATGCGATTACAATCCTAATTAAATGCATGACTCTCCTTAACTATCACATTTAAATTTGGTAGCATCCAATCTTTAAAAGTTTTTAAACAATGTATCATGTGCTCAAAATGTGTTGTGAATTTGCCCATGCTCTTTTGATGTTGATCAATTCTCTGCATCAAGTATATGGTTGAAATTTCAGTCCAATATAATACCTAGTATCGGAGATACTCACTCATGAAATAAATTATATACAATGAAAGACAATAATAAAAATAAAGGAGTATTTATGTATATTGATGGAAGGCCAAGGCATCAGGGAATATTGTGGGTCTTATAAACAGTACAAGGCCTGGAATGACAATAAAGGAACCCAATTGCATTTTGAGGAGTGTGAAGGTAATGGGATATTTGTATGTGTGGTGAAAAAAAATGGCGGTAGTTTTTTGATTGATTACAATATGAATCGAGTTGACCCATGAATGTCTTCTTTTGCTACAGTATGAAACCTATTCCATCCCTCTCTTATCTTACCTCCAGTTTCCCAACCATAATATCCACCAATTCATGGATAGAGTGAAGCATGTATTCATTGAATCTTCAACAAGAATTTGATTTTTTGTTTCTTGTAGAAAAATTATGAATGAAATGTTGAGAGAAGTCACTTACCCCAAGAATCCTGTCTTTGAGAATTAAAAACAAGATGTATTAAAATAACACAAAAAAAAACTCATAGGTCTACATTTCATATATGGCTCACCATGGGAACCACCTTCAAATCTCAAAGGTTTGAAGATGACAATATGATTGAAGGACCCAGGAGTTGATTGATCGGACCTAATCATCGAGCAAACCTTGAAACCCACGATTGTGAAGAGATTTCCATGATATTTTATAGTGGTTTTAGAGATTATCAGAAACATAGATCTCATTTCCTTTTATAGAAATATGTATTTTGTTCTCTTGTTCCTCTTAACTATACCTACTATGATTCCCTAAACCTCTCTTCTCTACAAACAAAATTGTGCATCACACAAAGTTTGAAAATTTAGATGTTGTAAATATCACTACCACATCGGTAACCGAAATTACAAAACTAATATAATGAATACATGTGCTCGAGAGATAGAAATAAAGTCATTATATGTTGTTTAAATATCTTTCTTGTTTTAATTTTCAGTATTATGATTCTTGGGGTAAGCGACCTCTCACAGCATTTCATTCATAACTTTTTCTACAAGAAACAAAATCAAATTTTGTTGATTAATGAATATCCCTTCATTCTATCATGAATTGGTGATATTATGGTTGGGAAGCTGTAGGTAAGATAAGAGAGGGGATGGAATTAGGATTTTGTAGTAAAAGAAGACGTTCCTGGGTCATCTCGATTCAGATTATAATCGACCAACAAATCTTTGCCTACCGTTATTGTTTTCACCACACATACAAATATCCTATTACCTTCATGCTCCTCAAAAATTCAATTAGGTTCCTTTCTTGTCGTCCCAGGCCTGTACTATTTATAAGACCCTACAATATTTCTTGATGCCTTTGGCCTTCCATCCAATATACATGATCCTCCTTTATTTCAGGAAAAGGGATCAATTATCAACATCAAAAACATGGGCAACCCCCACTTTATTTACAAGCACCCATTGCTGCTTACTTTTAAGTTGGATGCACCAAATTTAAATGTGATAATTAAGGAGCTAATAAATTGCCATCAGATACTTGGGCTGTGCTCATCTGAAGGACTAAGAAACTTTATGTTGGTAAGGTAGTTTTATGCATAAAATTAGACAGTTTAGAATGAGAGAGAAAACATGTCTCAGACTTTTCCCTCATTGTGTATTGTAACATTAGCATGATTATAGGCATAGAAGAAAAGAGTTGTGTAGTAGACTCCATGCAAAAGTTCTGAATTAATACGAGAAAGATGTGATTCAGACTCACGGTGTCCATATATTCTCTGTGTATGCATCTTTATTAATATATAGCAGATGTTTCTCTTTCCTTTTCTTTCTTTTTATATATCTTCTAGAATGATTTCTTGTTGAATGGCAAATCAGAGAAGAAGGGTAAATAGAAATGAGTTTCCTTTTATGCTATGTATGAATGATTTCTTGTTGAATGTTTGAAATCTGAGAGGAAAGGGTAAATAGAAACGAGTTTCAATTGTTTCTCTATCTGAGCAAGGGTTCCTGCAAGGAGTGCATTTGAAAATGTCCACAAGGAGTGCGTTGACAAAAGGTTCAAAGGTTCATATCTGAAATCTCAGGAGAGATAGCGTTTGTTCTCATATTCACATAGAGGTGCAGGCAGGCACAGGAGTCGTGCAAGGGGGAGCAGGCCAGGGGAAATCTCAGAGTTTCGAACCTAATAAAGGTATTGAGAGACCGTTGTTGCAGAGCGTGCGCAAGGTCGAAGAGAATTCAACACTTCAAGTGTTTGGAGGTTGCCGCAAGGAGTGCGTGCAAGAGTCTTCTTTAAGACTTGAAGTTGTGAGAAAGCTCAGGAAGGATAAAACCTTTGAAATATTGAGGGAAATACTAGGCATTGGTGCATATTGAGTGATTATAAGGCATCAAAGTTTTGTGTCATAGGTGGATAAACCCGGGGGAAGAATCCTTGGTTCATTTTGTAGAAATCATCAGGGGGAAGAGATGGACGGTCATAATTCTCTGTGGAGAATTAGCCAAATCCCATTAGCCATCCGATCTGATAAAGGAGTGACGAGGTTACAGTCGCATCTGGAGTTCAAGCTTAGAAGATCGTGAGCCATTGGATCCTCACCTATTTACCCGTCAGTCCTCTGATCTGACAGGAGTTGCACGGGGTTTAAACCTTCTCAAGATGAGCGAAAGTCCCGAAAGTTGTTGGGATATCGAGGTGTCGGGGTTCGGGATATCGAAAATCCCGTGGACAAGATATCGGGTAAATCCATAGTGAAAACCTCGATACAAATCAGAACCGTCCATCTATTGGGACATGTGGAAGGAATCGAGAACCATCGGCATATCGAAAGTTTAGAGACCAAGAGTCTGAGACCCTTTGAGTCGTGAAACAACGAAAGGATCATAGTCGTGGATCCCAGGAAGGACACGTGTCGTGTGATCATCCAAATCATAGATTTGGTCATCGAGACTCACATAAGTGAGTGTTTTGGATTTGCAGTTGACGAAGTCCAAGATTTAATCAGAACCGCCCATCCATTTGGGACGCGTGTCAGAAATCTTAAGAAGACTGGGTTCGAGGATTCGTGGATCTTAAAGACAGGAAACACTTGCATTTCAGAATTGCGAAGTCCGAAATCCCGAAAGGAGGAAAGCTTTGTTAGGGGTCCCAGCTGACATCATCTCATCATAACAGGGAATCGGGAATCTCCATAGTGAAAACCCCAAAGAAGATGAGGACCGTCCATTCTAAAGAACGCGTGGCAATAATCTCAACTTTCAGGGAAAGTCCCAAAAAAGGAAGTCACATCGGGAAATCAGAATTCGAGAGATCGGGGAAATCGAAGACAAAGGCATTTTGGCATTTGAAATCGTGAAGTCCCGAGGGAGATCTGGAGCTGTTGGTTTGGTAGGTGATCATGGTCGTTGGTTATGTATAAGTCAACAAGGGGTTCCTAGTGACGTCATATCGGGATATAGGAGATCGGGAAATTGGGAACAAAAGCTTTGTGACATCGGGGATTGTAAAACCTCGAAACTCGATTTTCCATTTGCCTGTTGTGAAGAGAATAGTGATCGAGCCTAGAGGCTGAAAGGAGAAAAAAAAAAAAAAAAGACCTGTGGGTCAATTTTAATAAAGATTCCAGTGGAGAATCAAAGGAGCCACTCCGGCTCGAGGTAAAATTTGAACGATCCTTAAGACTAGGAGGTCAGCGCAGAGGCCTTTGCCAAGGTAGAGGGTGTGGTCGGTGTCTGGTTGGTATCAGAGCACAGAAAGGATTCTTTTCTTTATATAGTAAGGAAAAGGAAAATTATCACCATGCCGCAAAGGAGAAGAGACATGCAAACAACCGATCTGCCAGAGGAAAGGGAAATACCAAGAAGAAGAGGTAGGCAGATGCCTAACCTAGTCATGGCAAGAGAGATGCGTGATTTACGCGCCAGACTTGAGGACATGGAGAAAAAACAGAGACGCACAGTCGGTATTGGGGATCTTAGTGATTCCGAAAGTGAAATTGAGGTTGAACACAAAGAAGAAGTTTTAGCCGAAGATGCAGAAAATGAACGTTTGATCAGAGTTATTTCAAGAATGGGTGCAAGAGAGAAAATGGACATTCCAGTTTATGAGGGAAATCTGGATGCTGAAGAGCTTCTAGACTAGATTAGAGCCCTAGACACATACTTTGACTATAAATATGTCGAGGTAGACAAGAAGGTCAAGCATGTTGTCATAAGATTGAAGGGGCATGCAACATTGTGGTGGGATGAACTACAAGCTGACAGATGCTACAGAGGCAAGCATAAAATCAGGAGTTAGTATAGGATGATTGTGAAGATGAAGGTAAAATTCATTCCCAGGGATTACCAGATTACTTTATTCAGGAGAATGCAGAACCTGAGACAGAAGCTAATGATAGTAAAAGAATACACTGAATAATTCTACAGGCTGAACATCAGGGCAGGTCATCGGGAAAGCGATGATGAAAAGGTTG
>SNQJ01S0178550.1:24261-34294 GCA_010110895.2 Picea sitchensis | reverse complement strand
GACCAACGTGAACTTCATCTTCGTCAGTGCACCATCAAGGAGGTGTTAGAGCAGTGGAAAGATACAACTCTAGAAGATGCCACCTAGGAGACAAACACTGTTCTCCAAGAATTTCTTCATCACAAGCCTTGAGGACAAGGTTGTTCTTCAAGGGGGAGGACATGTTAGGGACCTAAACCCCTAACTTCTCATGTAGGTAGAATAATATATTTCCATGTAATAAAGTTCAATACTACTTAATAATACCTATTTAATAAATATGAACAAGTCAATGTCAGAAGACCTAATAGAATCTTCCGCTTCTAGAAAGATCTTCCTCTAGAATGTTCTTTAGAAGATATAATTAGTATAAATAAGAGTAGAAGGTATGAGAGGGATTTGTCTTGAGAATTATTGTAATAGATCTATACTAATGTGGGAGCATCGCTCCACCTTAGCAATTGCGCCAACACACCAACACACAGACACACAATGGAGAAAGGGAGAGGCATCGACCCTCCCATTTTAAAAATTTTGAAATATGATCCTATAAGGATTTCGTGTTGTAAGGTTGATAAATGATAGACCATGCCTTTGTACAAGTAGTGGATAAGGTTTCCTTAAATGGTTTTCTGTAGCAGGCCTAGGTCGTAGTCAGGTCTAGCTAGACATTTATGGAATGTAGCCGTAGGAATATGGTGTCGTAACTGAGACAGTGATAACACTAAGGTGGTGGAGAAGATAAGCTTGTAGAGCCCTCGTTTTGTAAAAAAAAAATAGACTTGAGAGATAGATATTGGTAGAGAGGTATTAGGAGACTTAGAAGGTAGAATATTTATGAGGAGAGCTTTAGGGAACTAGGACTCGGTTAAGTTCAGTTTTTATGTAAACATCTGTATAGACACACATAGATAACAGAAAAGAAGTTTTTTTTGCATATGGTTGTTCATGCGTTTATGTATTTCATGAATGAATGTTGTAGATGTATGATAATTTTCATTTACATTAGGAAGATAGATTTCTCTATCTTTGTTTGAGTTTGAAGTATCATTCTGGTTCTTTAGGTTGTGCAAGGAGTGCACAACAAAACATTGGAGGTTTTGTAGCCAACGCAAGGAATGCGCATCTGAACTCTGCGGAGTCAGGGAAGAATGTGCCAAGAGGGCACACCAGAGTGATCATGAATTCAAAGAAGGAACCTCAAGGTTGTTGAATATCTTGGAGGAGTGACTATGTAGAGAAGGAAAAGAGGGACAAAACTACTGAAGGTTCTGTAGAGCTTTTCCAGGTGGGAATCAAGCAAATGCAAAGAGTGCACAAGAGAACTCTAATTTGAGTTCTGAGAGAGAAGAAGTGTCGAAGGAGAAGACACATAGAGTTATTGAATACACTGTCGGATCAACAAGGAGTTCTTGAGAATAACTCTCCAAGAGGGCACTTATATCCCTTCAAGGAGTGAAAGGGTTGATACAGATTTGTTGAATACTTCGGAGGAATACCTGTGAAAGGAGTGCATTAGGCCAACACTCGAACGAAGTTTTGAAAGACAACCAGTTGAAGGCCAGTCAAAGTGCAAGGAGTGTGTGCAGATAGAACTTATCTCAAGTTTGAAAGCTCAGAAGGTCAAGCACAGAGTGTGTTAGGAAGGCACCAAAAGTCTTCTAAGGAAGACACAGAAGGGATGAGTCCCTTAGAGACTGAGCAAGATGAAATCTCAGGGAGAGGTAGTGCAATTTTTCACGCAGAGCGCAAGTGTGTGTCAGGGCCGAGGATAAATCACATTGCCAAATCCCAAGAGGGACAACATTTCCAGAATGCAGGTGAGACCCAAAGTTGCAAGGCTCGCAGGAGATAAATCAAAGGCCGAGACATTCGAAACATTGAAATCTTCTATGTCTGAGAATAAATCCAAATCTCAGGAGGAGGAGCACAAAAGTCATAGATCAGCTGCAGAGGAAAAGATCTAGACCGTTGAATCTTACGTCCAGACACCCAAAAGAGCGTGCAGGAGAAGGACAGATCTCAGTCGTCAGACCTAAGCATGTGGACCAATAGTCGTTGGATCCAAGGAACGTGCACAAATTTTAAAACATTTGGAGTTGCATAGGAGAGTGGACATCGCTAGACACAAAGTCTCGAAATCATCGGGACCATCCATCGTCAAAGGACACATGGCCAGAGATCAGATTTTTGCTGACTCATGACTTAGAGAAGTCAAAGGGAAGATTTGTGAGAACTTGTGAAATGCAAACTCATGAAAATAACATAGCCTTTGATCGAAGAGCGAGCATGGACCATTGATTTCCTAGGGAGAATTTTGGGATTTCAGGGATTGGGAGAAAGGAGGTGAGTGATCCTCCAACTTCGTGAAATGGATTTGTGAGGATTTGATCTGAGCCGTTAGATCATAGGGAGTTGTAAGCCGTTGATCTGGCACACATGAATTCCAAAATATCAGGGATTGGAGGATAGAGGTGATCAACCTTCCAACTTCGTGAAATTCAAAGTCCCGATACGCGTAAGGGAGATCAGGACCGTCGAATCACGAGGATTGTGGACCATTGATCTGGTGAGAGAAACTCATAATTTTAGGTTTTGAAAGGATGGTTTGGGCCCAGGTCATAGAGAGGGGTCATATGGATGGAGGATAAGGAACGAGATAGCATCTGTTAGGCCCCTATTGGGATTTCGGAGGTCGAGAGAGTCAGGGTGACTCATTTGCAAAGTCTTGATATGCAAAATCGTGAAATGCTTTTTGGCTTAGGTGAGTGGTCACAGTCATGGTCACATAGAGGAGGGGTTTAGCCAGGGAAGAGATAGGCCCCGTCAAACATTGAAATTCACATAACGCTCAAAAGAGGGCCTGTAGGTCTCATACGACCTACACACTTGGATAAAGGACCTGTGTAAGTGGGTTTGGGGTTTAGTAGAGACCCAAAGAGTCGATCCGACTCAGTTTCTTGATTGATCCTAGAACAGGAGGTCACACAAGCCTTAGGAGGGGAGAGGGTTTGCATCAAGTGGTATGAAAGCTTGATTTTTGTCTGTAGATTTCAGGCGAAAGAGAAAGAAGAGATGGATTTTTTTTTTTGTAGACAACAGACAAGAGGGATGCGGTAAAAGGAGATAATATGATAACAGCAAGCGGTATTAGAAGTTAAATTTTTCCCGTAGAAAACAAGTGAGAGGAGGGTAGAGTACTAATGCTCTATGACAAGTTGTTGCATGCACAACAACAATAGAAATTTAAACAACCAGGTGAGCTATGAGAGAAGATGGGGATGCTCAAGGATGTAGAGTGTTCCATAGGCTTGCTAGGAGGGTAGGTAGAAGGTGGAGATGGCTATTGAAGGCTATAGGAGTGGTCAAGGTGAAGACTAGTAGCAGAGAAACAGACCAGATATGGATCTGGAGCTCATATAGATAAGAGCTCATATGGAGAAGCTTGCATTTAAAATGCAGCAGGATGCAAAAGTGCATTGGGTGTATGAGTGGCCCATGAATAAGAAGGTGAAGTGGCCAGTTAAGATATTGTTGGCCAGATGACAACGAAAACTATTAAATAGGTGGCTGAGGTATGTTGAAAACCTCAATGATACAAAGGAGGAAATGGTTTACATCTGTGAACCAGAAATTGGGAGACACCTCAGTGATGAGGAGGAGGTGAGATCAACTGAAGATCTCATAAACTGCCAAGAGGGCAGAGATGAATTTTCAAATTTCTAGGTGGGAAATGATATAAGATAAAGTGAGGATCTCTTAGACTATCGAGGATAGCAATGGAAATTCATATTTCTAGGTTGACCATGAGATGGGATGAGAAGATCTCATACTCTAACAGGGGGGTAGGAATGGACTTTCGAGTTGCTAGGTGGGAAATGGAAGGAGATTAGTGGAGGATCTCATAGACTTCCAGGGGGGTAGTGATGGAATTTCAAGTTGTCAAGTGGGAAATGAGATGAGGTCAGTTGATCTCATAGACTGCCAGGTGGGTATAAAGGAAGTCCCAAATTGTCAGGTGGGCAGGGGGAAAGAGATGAGACTGTCTTAAAGTATCAGGAACTCAGAAGGGAGTTCATATTAGCAAGGAGTGCTGGTGGAATAATATCATAGGTGTGTTCCGATCATTGGGGGAATTCATATATTCCTACCAGATAGCCCAGTTGAGGCCAGAGCGTGTGTTGTAGATGCAGTAATAGAAGAAGGAAAACCAATGGTGACTGTCATGGTGAAGGAGAAAACATAGGAAGCTTCCCAAGTAGAAGAAGAAGCAATGGAGCAGACACTGATGTCTACCCCAACAAAAGGAGATAAGCATTCAACATAATTGCTCAAAATTTTCAGCTAGGAAGCTGAAACGGAGATGACTGCAACACTGGAGCCTGCAACAGAAAGAGAAGTAGAAAACATAGACCTTGTTGATTTGTATGACGAAATGGAAGACCTAGAGAGAAGGTTCATGGTGAAAATATTTCACATTCAACAGGCCAATTTGGAGACAAGTGGAGGAGCATACCAACCAGAGGAACAACTGGAGGAAGCTGGAGTTGAACCAAAACAAGGTGAAATGGCATAAGCTAATCTGTTAGAGAAGGTGACTGAGCAACAGGTCAGTCAAGAAGAGACTATAGAAATGGATTCTATAGTGGAGTGGAAATTTAGCGTCATAAGGGGATATGAAGACAGCATGGGGGATCAGGTTGATCTACCCATTGGTAAGGAAGTGCAGCATAGAAGACTGCATAAGAAGAGCCAACCACTAGAGAAGATGGATAGGGAGATAGAGAAGATAACGAGGCTGATGTTTAAGTCAGCAGAAGCAGTCAACAAAGAGGATTTGAGTAGAGGAGAGACTTCCACAACAGCAGGTAAGAAGGAGAAGAAGCAACAACATCATCAACAACAACAACATAGCTGGAGAGGAGCAAGAGGACAACTCCAAGGGAAGGTTTGGGATCCAAGAGGATTTCAACACTAGAGAAGAGGAGCTCATGATTTTCCCAACAGTGGAGTATGATGTAGAAGCATTGCTCCACATCATCAATTGCATTAGCATGCCAACACGTAGACACGTAATGGAGAAAGGGAGAGACGGTGACCCTCCCATTTTAAAAATTTTGAAATATGATCCTATACAGATTTCATGTTGTAAGGATGATAAATGCTAGGCCATGCCTTTGTATAGGTAGTGGATAGGGTTTCCTTAAATGGTTTCCTGTAGCATGCCCAGGTCGTAGTCAGGTCTGGGTAGACATTTATGGAATGTATCCATAGGAATATGGTATCATAACTGAGACAATGATATCACTAAGGCGGTGGATAGGATAAGCTCATAGAGCCCTCGTTTTGTTAAAAAAAAAGAGACTTGAGAGAGAGACCTTGGTAGAGAGGTCTTAGGAGACTTAGAAGGTAGAATAGTTCTGAGGAGATCTTGAGGGAACTAGGACTCGATTAAGTCCAATTTTTATGTAAACATCTATATAGACACACAAAGATAATAGAAAATAATTTTTTCCTACATATGCTTGTTCATGTGTTGATGTATTTCATGATTGAATATTGTAGATGTATGATAAGTTTCATTTACATGAAGATATATTTCTCTATCTTTGTTTGAGTTTCAAGTATCAGTCTGGTTCTTTAGGTTGTGCAAGGAGTGTGCAACAGAACATTGGAGGTTATGTAGCCAAAGCAAGGAGTGCACATCTGAACTCTGTGGAGTCAGGGAAGAACGTGCCAGGAGGCACACCAGAGTGATCATGAATTCAAAGAAGGAACCTCAAGGTTGTTGAATAACTTGGAGGAGAGACTGTGCAAAGAAGGCTCAGAGGGACAAAACTACTGAAGGTTTTGTAGAGATCTGCCAGGTGGGAATCGAGCGAATGCAAGGAGTGCATAAGAGAACTCTAATTTGAGTTTCGAGAGAGGAGAAGTGTCGAAGGAGGAGACACTCACATAGTTATTGAATACTCTGTCAGCTTAGAAAGGAGTGCTTGAGCATAAGTCACCAAGAGGGCACTTATATCCCTTCAAGGAGTGAAAGGGTTGATACAGAGTTGTTGAATACTCTGGAGGAAGGCTTGTGCAAGGAGTGCACCAGGCCAACACTCGTGTTGGCACAGGGGCAGACCCAAGGTTCAATGCTTCAACAATGCACCAACAAAATCCTAACTACCGGCCCTTTCGGCAACCCCTGCGAAGCAGATGCAGTCTCACCCGAGGTAGAGGCAGGGGTGGTTGCATGAGTCACATGTCTGCAAGCTAGTTGGGACACAGATCTATGATTACAATACTCTAACAAAGCACTTAGCAGTTACCATTCATCAGTATTTAACCAGTATTTACTTTGCAGATAAAACCCTTATTACAGAGCAACACAGTATTAAACTAGATCTACCACATCTAAGCACTTAACATATGTAAATAGATCAGATCTAGCATCTTATTCACATCATTAGGCACTAAGCTATCATATTCATCTAAACATACATTATTGCACTAAGCATTAATCACTTAAAAAAATATAACAATGACAATGCACAAAGAAACCATAACACAGGATATACGTGGTTCACCCCAATGTGGGGTGACATCCACCAAATCTTCTCTTCTTTATTATATTCTATCAATCTTCTTATATGCACAGGCATCAAAATCCTACTTCGCATAAGACAGGAGATCTGCGCGCACCTCGCTAGATCCTCCTTCCCTGTGTTAGGTCACACCACAAAGCCTTCTTATAGTCTGCACATAAGCTTCTTACAATCACTTGCACTCAGCTTCTGCAAGAGTTCAACACTACATGCACAAAGCATTCATACTATCTGCACTTAGCTCATTGGCCCACCACATCACATCCTTGCCTAGATACCTATTTATACATTACAAAGGGCCTAAACATGGGTAAACCCACGGGCCGACATCCCATACCCGTTACATAAGACCAAAACCCAAAAGTGACCTAAAAAGGATCCAAGATCCTACGATCTCCTCTTCGACTTGCACTCCACCTTTGACCAGCCTGTTGAAGTCCCAAAATAGGTCAAACCTAACCAAGGAACTCCAAAACTTGGTCAAGGGCCAACAGGCCCCCAACACTCATTTGTGACTTGTTCCAAATCACTCTAATATGGGTAACTCTACCTCAAAAGCCTCAATATTAGCTCGAGCTGCTTCAACCTGCTACTTCGCCAAGGCCTCCTTCTCGACGAACTCTTGAATAAATGCCTCATTCACAGGTCCCTCTAAGCGTTGTTCTACCGAAGTGACTACCTGTTCCAGCTCAACTCTTCGGCCTTCAATCTCCTCGAAAAGTAGGATTGGATGGAGCTTCTAAGTTACTTCCATGACTCTGCTTTGTAGGGCATGGACCTGTTGCTGAGTTGTGCACTGGTATTGGGATCTTTTCATTCTCTCAATTGCCGACAGGGGTTTCAAATGCGCTTGTATGGTTGTTTCTTTGCCTCCTGGAGTTGTGACTCCAGTGTATTGAGTTCAGGGTTTTTGGTAAGTCTCTCATAATTCTGTGCATTGTGATCACTTAGTTGTTTACATTCCATGGTGAAGGCCTTGATTCTCTCCACTGCGCTCCGAGCAGTTGCTTCTCTTCGGTCTCGCACATTCTGTGGAGTGCTTGGCACTATTTGTAGATCTAGTTCTGTGAATCTATGTTGAAGCTGTTGAATGGATTCAACAATATTTTCCACTTGATTTTCCACCGGGTCTTCCTTCATTTTCTCTAAGCCTGTCACAGAGCGAATTTTTCTGCAGACTGTTGCTTTAACACCAAACTTCTCTGCAAGAAGATGTTATTTCTCCTGGTGGATCTGCGCTCTATCCTCTTCGAACTTGGTTTGGAGGTCATCCTTCTCCTGTTGTGCAACTCAAAATTGCTCCATAACTTCTTCTTATGCTTGCTTCAGGGTCGTTGTAGCATGTTCTTTTTCTTCCTGCACGCGACGAAGGTGAACTTCAGTCGCATCAGCTATTTTGTGGAGTTGGGTAGGCTCATCTCCCAACTCTATTTTATCTGATGTCGGGGGCATAGTGGACACTGTGTGACTGGAGTGAAGGGCTTGTTGTACACCTCACAACTTAGTCTCAATTCTATCATACATGGCTTCTTGTTTTTCTTCATTTCTCTACAAAATATCTTCCGAAGCATATGATACAATTGCATTAATGAAGTCGAATTCATCAACCATGAGCACAGTCCTAACAATGGAAACATTTGTTGGCACAGGGGTAGACCCGGGGTTCAACGCACCAACAAAACCCTAACTACCGGCCCTTTCGGAAACACATGCAAAGTAGATGCAGTCTCACCTAAGGTAGAGATAGGGGTGGTTGCAGGACTCAGATGTCTACAACCTATATGGGACATAGATTTGTGATTACAATACTCTAACAAAGCACTTAGCAGTTACCATTCATCAGTATTTAACCAGTATTTACTTCATAGATAAAACCCTAATTATAGAGAAACATAGTATTCAACCAGATCTACCACATCTAAGCACATAACATAAGGAAACAGATCATATCTAGCATCTTATTCACACTTACCTTGATAGAGAAGGTAAGTTCTGTTGATTCACACTTTTGGTAGGGAAGTCCATCTCGGGATTCCTCCCAACATTCTTGAATCTTGACGGTTTAACTCCCATCCTCTTGAATCATATCTTACTTTTCTTCTTTCATTTCTCGGGGAGTTCTTCTTTGTAGTTGATTTTCTCATAATAGTATCTAGCGTTTTGAATGACATCTTCCAAGGTCTTAGGTTCATCAAATTCAATCCTGTTCTGGAAGGATTGAGGTATCCCACTAATAAATCACTACATATTTACCTTTTCATCCTTTATGTAGGGTACATACTTCATCAATTCCAAAAAATTGTTGATGTATTCATCTACAGTGAGTTGTCCTAATTTGAGCTCATAGAACTCCTTCATCTTTTCATCATAATACCGCTCAGAAAGGTAATTCTTCTTGAAGTATTTCTCAAACTTATTATAGGAAAACCCCTTTTCCTGGATTCCTTTTATGTTTCTAAGGTATTCCCACCAAATATAGGCCTTTCCTTTCAAATTGAATATAGCTATTGGAATTTAAAGTTCTCAGAGTAGTTATGAAATATGAAATACTTCTTTAGGCCCAATATCCAAGTTTCTTCCTCTTCCCATTTTTTGATTTCTTCATCAAAATTAGGTGTCTTGGCCTTCTTAAATTCCTCAGGGTCCCTGCCCTTGGAGTACTTCATTTTCTTCCCCTTCTTATGGGAATGGGAATTGGTCTTACTAGTGGACATTTCTATGGAGCTTTCTACTCCTTCACTACATAAATCCTCAGAATAATCTTTGGTTTTGGCATGCATATTGACTTCATGATGATCTTTCTTGAGAGGGTTTCTTCTTGCATTGCTTCGATCAGGTTCGTCCCTCTTCATTTCAGGTAAAATCTAGGTTTTCTCAGGTCGTTGTCTGCCCACATTGCCAGTGGTTATCCCATGTTGCAATAGTCATTGTAGATCTGATAGAATTCACAGTAGGACTGCATTTATCTTGTTCTGTGTTTCCTGCTCCTTCATTAGCCAGTCATTGTCAACCTATTGTGAGAGGCACTACAACCCTCCATTTTTCATTTGATCTTGTGTAATTCCCTAAAAATGGAGCCCCTTATTTGTTGAACCTAAGAGAAATATTCATAAGTCTCTCTCTCCATCTCAAGATTCTTTTGATAACTCACATTTCACTTGGAAAAAGAAAATTCATCAAAACTTGGTGTTGCAATCCAATTTTGAAGTCGTCAAAGTTACTTAAAAATCCTTTGAAAAGTTCAGAGGAGTTACTTCAAACTCCTAAAAAAAAGTTCAGAGGTGTTCTTTTCATATGATTTGATACACAACGTTATCACAAGAGTTAGGAGAAACTCCATTGATGTGTTTGGAGGAGTTAACTTTAACTCCTTCGAACACATCGAGAGAGTTCCTCTCTCAGGTTCCAATCTATATAGGAGAACTTCCTCTTTTTCCATCTAATCAAACTGACCCCAACCA
>SNQJ01S0178548.1:0-19659 GCA_010110895.2 Picea sitchensis | reverse complement strand
ATATAGGCTAGCACTTCCTCCCATAGTAAAAGCACATAATGTTTTCCATGTTTCATTATTGAAGAAATATGTACATGATTCTAATCATATAATTGACTGGTCTATGATCCAGGTGGAATCAGAGGGAGAATTCCTACTAGAACCTCAATGCATACTGGACAGAAAGGAAACCCCGCTCAAGAACTGAACCATTGCACAGGTCAGGGTGCAGTGGAAACATTTTGGCTCAGATGAGGCTACATGGGAAATGGAAGATGCCATGAAACAAGCATATCCGATTTTGTTTACCCCTGTACATACATGTCATATTGATAGATAGAACATCGAGGACGATGTTACTTTAAGGGGGAGGGAATTGTAACACCCTGTTTCCCCTAGTCTGTAAAAATAACTATACTGGCCAAGAACTACGGCAAACTCAAAGATTGTGAATGTTTGATTTAATGGACCTTTGTATAAAAGGTCCGAGGAATGTAAATGATGTATGAATATATGTTGCATGACTGCTGAGGATGTGATGAAAAGAGACCATGATGGATGATGAGAGGTGGTGGAAGGGGCCGGGAGTGGCTGTGTTAACTTCCACCGAACCAAAACCGTACTGGTTTGTATGTGCTCGGGAAAACCAAAGTTCACTCTCAGACCCTGAAAAGAATTACCCACCCGGATGGTAGGTGGGGAGGCTCCTCAAGAGTAAATGAGGGGATGGGGAAAACCTCCCATCCTTAGAAGCTCTCAAACCTAACCATCGGACATGGAATTTTGTGCCACACGCAACCTCGTAGGAGGAAAGAAGTGTGGAAGGGGGGGGGGAGAAGGGGGCATACGGATATACAGACACACACACATGACAGGAATCGCAGAAGGAGAACGAGAGGAAATCCAAAAAATACAGTGAGTCATGAGAAGAGGAGAAGGAGAGTAACCTTCATCCTGGACTTTCGACGAGCGGGAAGTAAGAGACTGAGTCTCAAAGCATCGTGTTCTAGCTTGGGGGTGGCTAGTGGTAAATCCATTTGGAGTTGCTGAGCCTACGGTTGGGTGGAAACGAGCATCCCTCTCAGTAGTTGCATTACATCTGGTGTTTTTTGATAAGTATTTATGTCCTGTATTTCAAATTGAATGTTCCTGGAATGCATGATCATGGTTGTACACTCATGAATGGTTTCTGTATAGAAGTGTTTTCCTGGTGTGTTTGATCGGAAAAGGCATATGCATGCTTATACTTGTATGGCCATATTCGGTTCATATATATATATATATATATATATACATTGAACAAGTTCAGATTCCGAGTCCATTCTCGGGAAGATCTGTCCCATTTACTTGACTCACATGATATCTTGGTTGGATTTCCCCGAAGGCACCTCCTTCTGGGAAAGTTCCCTCACTATCTTAGAGCCAGAGTGAGTTCCTTGAAAGGACTACTGTTTAAGTAAATATCTAATCTTACCTCGCCCCTGCCATAGAGTTCATAGCTCGATAAGTTAAGAAGGCCTTTCAGTCATGTCCCCAAGCCTGGTGATAATTACCCAAGAATCCGTTGAAGGATTTTATGGCCTAAGTTTGGAGACCTTGCACCAGAAAGAATGGTTCCCTCAGAGTTTGGTGTTTCGGTGTTTCGGCTCCTAGGAAACCCAAGGGTCAGTTCCCTTGTACTCGCTAGTCGTGAAATCCCGAAGTATGAAACCCCGAAAAGGTCTAGCGTGGATAAGTCTTGGTGTTTCGGTGTTTCGGCAACCGGGAAACCCAAGGGTTGGTTTCCTTGTATTCTCCAGACGTGAAATCCTGACTTGCGAAACCCCGAAATAAGTATAGCGTGATTAGAATTTGATGTTTTGGTGTTTCGACACCCGAGATATCTAAAGGCAAGTCCCTTGTACTCGCCAGTCCCAAAATCTCGACTTGCAAAACCCCATAATAGTGTAGCATGATTAGAGTCTTGATGTTTCGGTGTTTCAGCACCCGGGATACCTAAGGGTAAGTTCTATTGTAATCACCACTCCTGAAATCCCAACTTGTGAAACCCCGAAATGGCATAGCGTGTCTAGAGTTTGGATGTTTCAGTGTTTCGGCACCCGAGATACCTAAGGGTAAGTTCTTTTGAAATCATCAGTCCTAAAATCTCGACTTACGAAACCCCAAAATGATAATAACACGAATGAGATGTGGTGTTTCAGTGTTTCGACACCCGAGATATCTAAAGGAAAGTCTCTTGTACTCGCCAGTCCCAAAATCCCGACTTGCGAAACCCCAAAACGTCATAGTGTGTCTAGAGTTTGGATGTTTTGGTGTTTTGGCACCCAGAAAACCCAAGGGTCAGTTCCCTTGTACTCGCCAGTCGTGAAGTGATGACTTGCGAAACCCCAAAATGAGCTTAGCGATGAATACAAGCTTAGGAGTTTCGGCTCCCGGGAAACCTAAGTGCGAGACCTCCTGTCTGTGCATATCGCGAAACCACAACTTTCGAAACCCCAAAATAATAATAGCACAGATAAGTATTGATGTCTCAGTATTTCGACACCCGAGATATCTAGAAGCAAGTCCCTGGTACACGCCAGTCCCAAATTCCTGACTTGTGAAATCTCGATATGGCTTAGCGCATGTAGATTTGGTTTTCGAGGTTTTGACACCCGGAAAACCGAAGGGTATGAACCCCTCATCCTCTTCTACCGCAAAAACCTGGTACACGAAACTCCGAAAGGTGGGATGCTAGGTTTTAATCCAAGGCATTGTTAGATGTGACAAACCATTGGTTCTTTCGGATTTCGACACTTCGAGAGACAAGAGAGCAAGGGAACACATGCATCACGATTTCTCGAATAGTGAAAGCCGGAAGCACCTCTCCAGTAAGGCCAGTGGTCATAGACAACGACGACATGGGTAAGGATAAGGGATGGTATGGTCTGCATCAGGCCCCATAGGAATTCCGGGATTCTATTCCTCGGGGAAAAGAAGGAAAAATATGAAAAATATTAGTTCCCGTAGTGGGTGTGTTACAATGGTCCTACCGGTGTCCCTATGCCACACCAGTATCACCCTCAGGTTAACCGACAACTACCGTTTCTCGTGACTCTATATCTCTCAGACCTGTCTTGATTGACCAATGATCCTATATTACATTATCCCTTTTGGCCAGTGATTCCCGCTAAATTACCTTCCGATATTCCAAAATTTGACGGTAACCCTGGAGAAGACCTGGACAACCATGTGATGAATTTCCATTTATGGTGTTCATCAAACTCCTTAATGGACGATTCTATACGTTTACGTCTTTTCCAGAGAACACTTATGGGCTCAACTGCCAAGTGGTATATTGAACTTCCATGTGGTTCTTTCCAAGATTTCAACTCCCTTGTCATGTCCTTTCTCATGTGCTTTCAACTACCCATTTGATATGATACAAGTATTGAAATCTTGACCTCCCTTCATCAGACTAATTTCGTACATATCTCTGATCATATTCATGAGTGGAGACAACGACGAAGGTTGATCAAAGAAATCATTCCTAACCAATTATTGGAAGAATGGTTTACTAAATCACTGTTACCCCCGATTGCTCGTGATGTCACCATGGGCGGTGTAGTCATCGAGGAAGAGGCCATTGCTCGGGCTCAATACTTAGATTTGGTCTATTCACAATCTGGTACTTTGTATGAGTTGATCCCAAATGCTACCTATGCCACTACCAATCCATCTAAACCTTCATCCACGTCACATGCAGATGGAGTTATTGGCTCCGTCAAAACCCAATCTGCTTCCCAGTCGACTGGAACGAAAAATCGATCTGCTTCGGCATCCACTCCCAGTTTGACCTCACTCTCCTCTACCTTCCCCCAAACTCAAATCTTTGCGGTGAATGCATTTCAATCTTCCCCTTCACAACAATCTGGAGGTAAGAAGAAGACAAAGAATAAACCCAAAAAGAATAATAACAATGAACAACCCAAAGTTCAAAACCCACCACCTGCTACCGAAAACCAACCGCAGCGGAAACCAAAATTCCCATGTCTTATTTGTGGTGACAATCACTACACTCAAGACTGTCCATATCGCGATGGAGTGGAAAATATTTTTAAGGGGAATTCCCAACCCACCGTGCTTAATCAACCTTTTCCTCAACAACAATCTATGGTTTCTCAAACCCCCTCTCTAGGGGAAAGTTCCAACCACCCTTCTCATGATGAAGCCTCGACAAGTGCCCATATTTATATGTTCAACGAGATTGATTTAACCACTCGCTCTATGACCTACGACACACCAGCTAAACCTAACAAAGAAAAGGTCACTAACGGTATTTTTCTGGATCCATCACCATCCTACGTTAGTCTTCCGTCTAGATCGCTTTAGATAGAGAAACCTACGTTCGACTCTATATTACACCCTTCTGTTGGCACAGGGGTAGACCTAGGGTTCAACGCTACAACAACGCACCAAAAAAACCCTAACTACCGGCCCTTTCGAAAACACTTGCGAAGCAGATGAAGTCTCACCCGAGGTAGAGGCAGGGGTGGTTGCAGGATTCCAGTGTCTGCAACCTTAGCTGGGACACAGATCTGTGATTACAACACCTTAACAAAGCACTTAGCAGTTACAGTTCATCAGTATTTGGCCAGTATCTATTTCGTAGATAAAACCCTAATTATAGAGCATTGCAGTTTTCACCCAGATCTAGCCTATTCAAGCAGTAAGAAAAATCACATAGGTTAGATCAATCATTCATCCATATTATTAAGCACAAATCATTTACATATATATCTATAATTCATCTATATCAAAACACTTAAGCAAGTAACACAAGATATACATGGTTCACCCCTTCCCTGGGGCTACGTCCACCAACTCTTCTTCTTTATTTCTTTCTGTCAATCTTCTACATGCACAGAGCCATGATATCTTACTTCGCAGAGGACAACATATCTACGTACCTCGCTATATCCTCCTTCCCTATATTACAACACAAAGCCTTCCACAATCTTTTATAATCACTCACACTTAGCTCTACAAGTCTCACTCAGTATGCACAGAGAAATTACAATTAGCACTTGCACTTAGCAATTAACATCACATACTTGTTCCTCCTTCGATCATATAGATCGAACTAACTACTTCCTACATCGCCTAGCTTTCTATTTATACATTACCAAATGGGCCTAAACATGGGTAAACCCATGGGATGACATCCCCATTCCCGTTACATAAGCCCAAAACCCAAAAATCCATAAAAAGGGGCTGAGATCCTGCAATCTCTGCTTCATCTTGCGCTCTGTCTTCGACAGCTTGTCGAAGTCCCAAAAGTAGGTCAAACATGACCAAGGATCCTCAAAAATTGGTCAAGGGCCAATAGGCCCCCAACACTCACCTGGTCTTCTTTTCACTTTGTCTCTTCTACTTCGTCATCACCCCTCGTACAGGTGATACTGAAGTAGTTCCTTCCGATGCGCTGCTCAAGTTTTGGACCTCTTTAGTCTTCTTCCTTCTACTGGGTCCAGGGAGATCCTTTACTTCATGAGTGGTCTCAGGCTGCTGATTAGTTCAGGGTTTGACATTTCTGCGGGGTCTGCGGGTGTTAAGAACCTGAATAGATCTACAAATGTAATTACCACAAATACTGAATACACAATAGATCCATAGAGCAAGATAGAAAAAACCACACTATATTATTACCAAACCCTTGAGGTAGGGCAACACCATACAATGGATCCTATTATGGAAGGGATCTTCTCCTGTTCACTTGCCTCTTTGAGGGGGCATCCTCCTATTGAGCTACCACTCCCAATACAATAATTCTCTTCATATCCCATTACATTGCTTGAACCCCTTTATATAGTGCCACCATCACCTAAGACCATTATAGAGGAATAATCTTCTAGAAATAGAACCTTCTAAGAAGTCCTCTTACATTTATTATATCTAACTACCATAGTGAGCATTATTTAATAATATAGTGGACTACATTGAATGGCCTCCACTATTATCACTATGGGCCCTCTGCCCCCCCCACTACCTCTCTAGCTACCTTACATTCCATCCCCCTTATGAAAGCGTTGTCCTCAACGCTTGATGTACAACCATATACCAGGGTCCCATGGATAATCGTGGACCATAATGCTGAAGAAGACTGGATAACCAAGGTTCCATGTAGAAAGGAAAGCCACCATGCTGAAGTAGTCCAACCACCATTGTAAACCTGGGTCCCATGACCAAGTGCTCATGTGAACTCCCCATGGAAGATTTTGGAACCCAATAACCAACTCAAAATGATGCTCCAAAGACTGAGACATGTCATGTGGATCCAAATAAGAAGATCCATCCACACAGTGGAAAATGTTCATAGCAGAATCTGGAAGGAATAATACCACTGTAGAATATGTAGGATGGACACTAGTAATAATCATTGGCTCTCGATTTGTCACATTGATACTCTCTACAGAAGTTGGATTAGAGTCATCAAATAAAATATGAAAGTGGTTGTCATCCCAGAAATGACAACTATCCATATACCAATCATCACAATCGACCTCAAAATCATACCAAGAATATATTTCTTGATTATATTCAACCTTGATATCCACCATAAGAAATATCTCCTGCATGCTATCCAATGAATCTTGAATACTATGAAAACTAGCATTGAAGCCATCTGCAAGGTCATGGAATCTGTCATGCAATGTGCCACACCATTGAGCTTTGAATGCTTCAGTAATATGTAGAATTTTTTTGAGGGTTTGAGAAGAAATATCCATCTGAGCACCCTATGAAATCTGCAGTCCCTCCACCGTCATGAAAAAACCCCAAAAATAGAACAATAAATTACTGCAGAAAATCGCGACATTTTCCGGAAAAACCCTGAAAAACTGCTGAATTTAAAATGCTCATAACTTCACTTCCCAAACTCTGTTTCAGTTGATTTTTTTTTGAAATTGGGTGAAATTGTGAGAGGAAATCAGATATGTAATTTGTTTGGGCAAATTTGTCCTCCCGCTGCTACAAAAATAAAAAAAAATCGCATCGCCGTCCGCGGAAAAACCTTGAAAAATTGCAGATTTTAAAACTTCAATATCTTGACTTCCCGGACTCTGTTTCAGACGATTTGTTTTTTTTTAACTTGGGTTTTTTTCTGAGAGGAACTTAGATATACAACCTGTTTCTGCAAATTTTTCACATAAATATACTAAAAACCTCTATAATGTCGCAACCTTCTTTTTTTTCTCCGAAAAAAAAATCTGCAAAAAAAAAAATATTTGCCCACAATGTATGCCAAGGAAAGTGCTCTGATACCACTTGTTAAGAATATGAATAGATCTAAAAATGTAATTACCACAAATACTGAATACACAATAGATCCACAGAGCAAGATAGAAGAAACCACACTATATTATTACCAAACCCTTGAGGTAGGGCAACACCATACAATGGATCCTATTATGGAAGAGATCCTCTCCTGTTCACTTGCCTCTTCGAGGGGGCATCCTCCTATTGAGCTACCGCTACCAATATGATAATTATCTTCATATCCCATTACATTGCTTTAACCCCTTTATATAGTGCTACCATCACCTAAGAACATTATAGAGGAGGAATATTCTAGAAATAGAACCTTCTAAGAAGTCCTCTTACATTTATTATATCTAACTACCATAATGGGTCTTATTTAATAATATAGTGGACCTAGTCCACCTTACATTGAATGGCCTCTACTATTATCACTATGGGCCCTCTGCCCCCCCCCGCACTACCTCTCTAGTTACCTTACAATGGGGATGAAGAGTTCTGCAGACCAGTCCTTGGTGATCTCTTCAAGGTCCTCCTCTGTGAGCTTGTAGTACGATTGAAGCTCTTCTTTGTGCTCATTTGTGCGCATGGTGATATAAGTGAAGTGTCGATCTGCGTGGAACTTCATGAGGGCTCAGAACTGATGCAGGGTATTCGACGTCATGCAAGGAACAGGTTCACTATCCCTCTTTAGTTGGAGATAATAGGTATGAAAGACTACATTCGACTGCCACTGTTTTCCCATATCGCTCAAGTACGAAAGCGTGGTGAACTTCGCAGTGAGCGGCTCGAACAACTCAATGTCCGGGAAGGTCTCACCTTCCAATATTTCCCAAGTGGTAAATCCTATGAGGATCATGAGCCAACTAAAGTGGAACTCATAGCCTTGATCCTGAGCTACACGACAGTCTAATTCCAGCTAGTTGACCAAGTACTTTGCCCAGTTCATCTGGAGTCCTTATACACATTTCCCGGCTAGGTCAACAACGAATCCTATGACTTGTGTAGGTCAATTCTTCCTTACTATCTTTCCTATGATCAACTGACAGGCCAGGCGCACTACGCCATTCTGGATGGAAGCTACCTTGTAGCCTCACGTTCCCTTTTCTACATTGTCGTAAGTGTCCTTAATTCTCTGTGCCAGGGCACGGTTGGAAGCCTTCCCTGGGTAGAAGTCTTACAGGTCACGTCCTTGCATGCTCAATCTGGTGATCCTATGGACCAACGTTGGATTGACTATGATGCGTTTATCTAGCCATAGAGAACTGTCATGGTAACATGAGAGCAGTATCTTAACACATACGTTAACCTCCTGATGCCTTCCAAAGTGTGGGATCTTCATCACATTCAAGAGGGTGTATTGCGCGAGGTTCATAGTCCATGGCTGGGGGATTATTTTCGAGTTATTCCCCTTCGTCTCGGTCAGATACTTGTAGGGAGTAAGCATGCTGTAATTCTTTCGGTCACCTAGGTTGAAGTCGCTGAACTTCAACATCACGATCTTATCTTTCTTCCTTTTGATTGCACGTATCCCCTTCAGGATGTATGCAGTAACCATGGTGTAATCAAAGTCCCTCAGGACACTTTCACGACTCACTGCGCTAGCTAGAGGTGGGATGTAGTTGGGAAAGATGGTCGAGATTAACGTCGCGTTTGCTAGATCATCTCTGTTCTTGGTTCTCTTTTCTGCTGGCAGTCGGGATGTTACAGATCCGCGAGCAGTTGATGGAGAGGATTTCACTCCTCACGTCGATGAAGCTTGAACTCCTATGGACATCACTCTCTCGGCCATCAGATCAATTAAAATTTCCCTGATTGACTTCTCCACAATGCTGAGCTCGTCCAACATGCACACTATCGATCAGAAAACTTGGGTGGATGGATGAGTGCTCAACGTAATAGAATCGATGTCGATCTTGCTAAGAACAGTGCGATAGCATTGGGTTCTCTTATTAGCTCTGATACAATTCACAAAAGTGCTCTTGGTGCAACAGTTGATGGACTAAGTAGACATGATGTAACGGATCTCTCCAACGGATAAGAAGTTTTCCATCAATGCAGTTTTGTCCGTTATGACGTGATCCCGATAGTCCCATGGCGAGATTTCTGGTCATAACTGTTGTTCTAACCATTTTGGAACGTCGGTCCAATGGTTATAATGCTTCCAACAGTCATATCGCTTCGCCATGGAGAAGTGTCATGGGGTGCTGTTCTGATATCCTGACAAAGTTCCAATTTTTCAAATTTTCCTTCCGCGAAGTTCCCTCTGGGCCCTTCTGTAACGTTTTGATCTTTGCTCTCTTCTTATTGAGTTTTCTAGCCTTCTTCCTGGTGATCTTCATCTTGATATTCCTCTTTCCATTCTGATTCTTGTCTTCTTTTGACATAGCAGCTTCGTGCTGTTGAGATTCTTTCATAGGATTAGAGAGTAATACTACTTCTTTATCTGGGGTAGGTGCTCTACTCGTCTGTGAATCTTCTTGTGTTCTTTCAACTTCGTGATCAAGGTTTCTGGTTCTAAGTAGCTTTGATCTGTTCTCCTGTTCTGAAATCAAGTGTGCTATCCTCCTTGTCATGAAATATTTTAATTCTTGCTTTTTCTATTCTTGGGCCTCCTCTTCTTTTCTTCTGGTATGATCTTTCTCTATCCAGGTTTTTCCTAATAACATAGTAAATGGAGTGTTGTTCTCAAAGAATTTAACAACCTCAAAATCTTCCTCTATCGAAGTTCCATGAGCACTCATAGATACCTAGGTGAGTCTTCCACATAGGGTTATCAAATTTCCCCTAAATAACCCTATTCCTCCCAATGAAGGAATCATATTAGGATTTCCTAAAGCTTTCCAAGTTCTTTATGTCATGATATTTACCTGTGTTTCCTCATCCATAACATAGTCTATGTCAAAGTCTCCTATTCTTGCTTCTATGCATTTTTTTTCTTTGGATATCTCTGATAAGTTGATATCTCTGTGATCATTTAGGGTTTCTTTCATTTGCAGTAGTACAATCTCTGATTCTTTCTGGGGTTCTGCCATAGTCTCAGTTCCGTGACCTTCCTCAAGGTTTTCTTGTCTCATATTCATTCTTTCAAGCTTAGAAATCATTCTAGAACAATCTAAAACTTCATGGTCCAGATCTTTACAACACAGACAACTAGGTCTTCTTCCAGGACATTCCTTAGTAAGATGTCCCGATCTTCTGCAACTGTAACAAAGGGTTAATCCTCTTTTTTTCTTAAATGATCGCCATCCTTTCCTGTACTGCACACTAGGATCATAGTAGTTAACCTACAAAAAATTCTTTCTAGGATCCCACATCCATTTGTTATTCCAAATATTCTTTCTATTCATAGGAATAACACATCTTTCATTATTTCTACAAGATCTGATTATATCAAACCTTATCTGTTCTAGCTGCGACCTAGTTTTTAGACTAGGATAACATTTATCAAACATACCTAGATCTATACTCTTGAAACAAAAATTTCCACTATTCTTACTTTCAGCAGAGCACAAAGCTTCCAGATCTAAAATTTTTCACTATTCTTACCTTTATTAGAGCACAAAGCTTCGAGATCTTACCTCTTTTCTTTGGATCCGAATTTTCTTTTTAGCATAGAGCTTTGCAGGTCAAGTAGAATACTGTGCACTAAGGCAATAGTTCTATGCACATAGATTTATTTCTTTCCTTCAGTTCTCAGAAATCACAGTTTCAAGTCCCGATAACAGAACCATTTGTTGGCATAGGGGCAGACCCAGGGTTCAACGCTACAACAACGCACCAACAAAACCCTAACTACCGGCCCTTTCAGCAACACCTGCGAAGTAGATGAAGTCTCACCTGAGGTAGAGGCAGGGGTGGTTGCAGGACTTTGGTGTCTGCAACCTTAGCTGGGACACAAATCTGTGATCACAACACCTTAACAAAGCACTTAGCAATTAAAGTTCATCAATATTTGGCTAGTATCTACTTCGTAGATAAAACACTAATTACAGAGCATCACAATTTTTATCCAGATCTAGCCTATTCAATCACTAAGCATAGTCACATAGGTTAGATCTAGCATTGATAGATATTATTAAGCACAAAGCATTTACAGATCTCTCTGTCATTCATCTATATCAAAGAACTTAAGAAAGTAACACAGGATATACGTGGTTAACCCCCTCCTTGGGGCTACGTCCACCAACTCTTCTTCTTTATTTCTTTTTGTCAATATTCTACATGCACAGAGCCATGATATCTTACTCCGTAGAGGATAGGCGATCTGTGCACCTCGCTAGATCCTCCTTCCCTGTATTACAACACAAATCTTTCCATAGTCTTTTACAATCACTCGCACTTAGCTCTGCAAGTCTCACTTAGTATGCATAAAGAAACTACAATTACCACTTGCACTTAGCAATTAACACTTAGCACTTGGCATCACATACTTTTTCGTCCTTCGATCTCATATATTGAACTAACTACTTCCTACATTGCATAGCTTTCTATTTATACATTACAAAATGGGCCTAAACATGGGTAAACCCATGGGTCGACATCCCCATTCCCGTTACATAAGGCCAAAACCCAAAAATCCCTAAAAAGGGGCCGATATCCCATGATCTCTGCTTCGGCTTGCGCTCCATCTTCGATAGCCTGTTGAAGTCCAAAAGTAGCTCAAACATGACCAAGGATCCTCAAAACTTGGTCAAGGTCCAACACCTCCCAAGAGCACCATCCATAAATCTACTTTTAATCCTAGTTCACGTGCCACCCAAAACTATAACATTATTGAAGATTTGGCTCAAGCACCATGTGCTATGTCTGCGTTGGAAGTTCTACAACACTACCCAAGTCAACATACAATGCTCTTGGATGCTATTAGCGCTTTTGATCATGAGTCATCCAACAATATCACATTTAACCTAGACAATTTTAAGTCTTGAATATCCCACCAACTTGCTTTTCAAATTGATGTTGTTGTTCACAATCAACAAATCCACCACACTATCTTGGATGAGGGAGCCTCTACTTGTGTCATGTCTTTAGATTGTTAGAAAGGCTTAAAATCACCCGCACTTAACAAATCCCCAACGATTTTTCTCACATTCGATGGGCGAGGTTTTAATCCTCACGGACTCTTGCAGTCCCTATTCGTTCAGTTGGGCGAAAAAACTGTCTCTGTTGATGTCGAGGTGGTCGATGCTCCCCTCGATTACAACTTGTTACTAGAAAGAAGTTGGTTTTATGATATGACTGACATTGCTTTGTCGGTGTTTTGATGTGTACAATATCCTCATTAGGGAAAAATTGTCACTATCGATCAGTTAGAGTTCTGTACACCTGACGCTCGCGCTCCCACTACCAACAATATTCCTTTCTTGGGAGATCACAAGATCACGTATGAAAGTGTTGGTGTAGGATTTTTAAAAGATTCCACCCTTATGGGTACCTTCCCTGCACCACTCCCTCCTACCACGCATGATATTTCCACAGTCAATATGATTTCGACTACGACTTATTAGTCTTTGGAATCATCTGATAATTGGATTGTACCTAGTCCTCAAGAGTTCGATGCACTAGGTGATACCATGCCACTTAGTCCAGCCGAGGCTTCATATGCTGCTATTCAATTAGCCTCTCCTTCCTCGGATGACCAACATCTCTTGGAACCCAACACTTATTCGATGCCATCTTGGTTGAATTCCTTGACGTCTGCCTTTGACTACATTTCTCAAATATTTCCGTCCGATGAATCTATTATGGAAATGCTTAGCATTGACGATGTACCTTGGGATGATAACCATCATCGATCCTCTTCTATTCCACCTCTTGAAGAAATACATGAAGATATACACTCTATCTCCCCGCCTGATGTTGTCGGCTTTCCACAATAACCCATACTTACACAAGATACTATTTCTGAAGGGAATATGGGCAACATTTCCTCTACGGTCATTATTGACATTTTGATCAAGGAAGGTGTCATGGAAAATATTAATCTAGGTGCTAATTGTTCAACCGAGGAAGTGGTTTCTTACATCGCTTTATTTAAAGAATTCTGTGATGTCTTTGATTGGAGCTACGAAGAAATGCCAGGGATTGATCCTTTGATTGTTGTGCATGAGATTAAAAATTACCCAGGTGTAAAACCTGTTCGACAGAAACTCCACCCGGTCCATCCTAAGAATACCCCGACTATTAAGGCAGAAGTTGAGAAATTATTGAAATCTGGCTTCATCTATCCTGTCCCTTTGAGGAAATGGGTTTTGAATATTGTTTCGGTCACTAAGAAGAAAGGGACCATTCATGTCTACGTTGATTATAGGGACCTTAATAAGGCTTTTCCAAAAGACAATTATCCTACTCCCTTCATCAATCAGATCATTGATAATTGCGCAGGTAGTGTGATATTCTCTTTCATGGATGGTTTCTCAGGGTACAACCAGATTGACAATTTACCGACTGATCAACATAAGACAACTTTCATCTTCCCGTGGGGAACTTTCGCCTATCAGAAACTACCATTTGGCCTAAAAAACGCTGGTGCTACATTCTGGCGAGCCATGTCATATGCTTTCCACGATATCAAACATATTGCGGAACCTTACCTTGACGATTTACCGACCCATTCATCTAGTCGATCAAACCATTTTGGTCATCTACGAGATATTTTTCTTTGATGTCGGTTCTACCGTATTCATTTGAACCCACACAAGTCTATCTTTGCTATCAAATCTGGTCGACTCCTCGGTTTTGTTGTTTCCAAGGACGAGATTCGGGTGGATCCCTTAAAAATTAAGGCTATCCTCGCTTTACCTCCACCTAATAATTTGACACAACTCCAAAGTTTGCAAGGGAAAACAAACTTTCTTCGCCGTTTCATTTGTAACTACGTTGAGATTACCAAAGGATTTATGCGATTGTTGCAGAATGACACTCCTTTCATCTAGGATGACACTGCTCAATAATATTTTGCTAATCTTAAGAATGCATTGACCAACAAACCTCTGTTGCATCCTACGAATTATACAAAGGACTATATCCTTTACTTAGCAGCCTCTACTTCCACTATTTCTATGGTGTTAGTTCAAGAGGACCCTAACGGTGAAGAACATGTGATATATTATTTGAGCAAAAGTCTATTTGGTCTCGAGCTCCGATATTCACATGTTGAGAAGATGGCTTTGGAAGCCATCATCGCTGTCCAAAGATTTCGTCATTACATTTTTCTACGCACCACCACAGTTATCGCAAACTCTAACCCCATGTATCACATTCTAACATGTCAAGTTCTTGGGGGAAAATATTCCAAATCGATCGTCATCCTTCAAGAATTCGATCTTGACTTTGCTAAGTCCAAAGCCAATAAATATTTGGTGTTTGCGGAGCTCATCTGCGATATTCTCCATGCTGATGAAGACACTGAGCCTAGAGATTCTCTCCCCGGTGAATCTCTATTCCTCATCAACATGTTTGATCCTTGGTATGGAGACATCCTTCTTTATCTCCAGACCCAACATTTTCAGCCCGATATCTCTTGTGAAGAACACCGTCATATTTTCCATCATTCTCGCCGCTACCTTATCATCGGTGACACGTTATATCGCCATGGTATTGACACTATCCTGTGACGATTTTTGACTCATGAAGAGGCTGAATGTGTCCTTAATGACTGTCACCTCGAAGCCTATGGAAGTCATCTTTATGGGATGACTACAACTCAGAAAGTCTTACGTGCCGGGTAATTTTGGCCCTCTATCTTCAAAGATTGTATCGAGGCTGTCAAAAAGGGCCCACCCTGCCAAGTTTTTCATAAAAAGTCACACACCCACCCCGCTCCGTTGCATCCCATTATTTCCATGGGCCCCTTTGCCAAATGGGGCATTGATTTCATGCAGTGTAATCCTACTTGAGCCGGGGGGCATAGTTATATCATCGTCGCCGTTGATTACTTCAAAAAATGGGCTAAGGCTATGGCTACCTTTCAGAATGATGTCCGTACTACAACTCTTTTCTTCTTCAACCACATCATCACTCACTTTGGTGTTCCACAAGCCATTTTCACCGATCATGGTTCACACTTTCAAAACCAGATGATGAGTGAGTTGCATGCCAAGTTGGGTTTTCGCCATGAGAACTCATCCCCGTACTATCCTCAAGCAAATGGACAAGTTGAAGCTATCAACAAGGTCCTTAAAACCATGATTCAATGTATGGTAGGGGAAAGCAAGACATCTTGACGTCTACAACTTTTCTTCGCTCTCTGGGTTTACCGTACTTCAGTGAAAACTGCTACTAAATTCACTCCTTTCCAGTTAGTATATGGCATAGAAGCTGTTTTACCAATCGAGTGAGAAATTCCCTCGTTGAAACTCAAAGTAGAACTCATGCCTCACACTTCTGCTAAAGAAGAGTGCTTCTTACACCTGACCAGGTTGGATGAAACACGTCATGATGCCGCTCTCGTTAACGAGACATATCAAAAGAGAATCAAGAATCAATATGACAAATCTGTCCATCCTTGTACTTTTGCAGAAGGAGACCTAGTCCTCTTTTACAACCATGCTCATGATGAGTTAGGGGCAGGCAAGTTAGAACCTCTGTGGCATGGTCTTTACACCGTGAAACATGTTTTACATAGAGGTGCCTACGAGCTAGTTGACTATGATGGAATATCCCTGGGTGAGACCTGAAATAGGATTTACCTTAAGAAGTACTATGCATATGACATATAACATGCATGCTTTGTACACTATTGTATTTTTAGTTTGGTGTGTCTTTTTCTCTTGCGTTCACGAGTTTTTTTCCTTAGTTTCTTATACTTTGTCTTGTGTTTGTGTGCGCATATGACATATTCCTTTCCTATCTTTGTCAGGTTTGCGGATGGCACTAGTCGACACACCCAAAACATTGCTTCTGCAGATTGGGTCATTTACCACTTTGACGAGTTGGTGAGTTTAGGAGGTATTTGCTTAGGATCGAAAACTAACAACATGATAGAATATCATGCTGTCATCGAGATTTTAACTGAAGCCTATTCCCTAGGTATATCTCGCATGATCATTAACTTAGACTCTCAACTTATGGTCTGTCAACTTAATAGAATCTACACCATTCACAATCCTATCCTATTGCACCTCCATCTACGAGTTCGTCATCTTGAAATAATGTTTGATTTTATCGAATACATACACATACCAAGAGGACTTAATAAAACTTCGGATTCGTTAGACAATTACATCATGGATCAATATCTCACACATAGATGAGGTTTTCATAAAGGAAATAAATCATACATTGCATGTAAATTAAACACATCCCAAAAATACATCATTATTTTCAAACATCATTTGGCACCATAAAACTCGGATATGTATGTATATACGACATGACAAAAAATGTTTGATTACATCAAAAAAGTACATAGAAGGGAAAAATGTTGGGTCCTCATGCCCATAACATCGCCATATAGACTATACAAAAAACATCAAGAGAGGTGCTAGTCGTCCTGCATCACATTGTGGTTTGAGTAGCACACTACCGCATGGGCTACTTTTCTCAGTAAGGAGTTAAGACCCTCAGGGACTCCCACTGTATGTCTCTGCAGATGCAAATGTACATCCTGTCTCCTACAAGGAGGGACACCCATAGGGAGACCACATAGGTTTCTCTCAACCTCCCAGATACCCCCTGCCACTACCTCATGATCTACTACTATCTGAGCATCCCCGTAGCGCCCCAGTGTCGGTATCTCTGCCGGATGTGTTTCTCCCCTATCTGGACAATGAAATGATACGTTTGTTAAAAACTCTTCTAAGTACTCCAAAAAACAATATAAACTTTAAAATAAAAAAACACTTGACAAGATTTTTTTGGTTTCTCCCCTGACACATCCCAGTCCATTCCATATGGAATAACCAGGTCCATGCTCCCCCGAAAGTCCACTCCGGTGTATGGGAAGTTTTCTATAATGATCAAATGTCATCTCAACCAAGCAAATAATTCACCTGTAAATATGAACTCTGACTCTATTCCCAACCTCAGAGACAGACTTTTCCAGCGTTCCATACGTGGTTCACTCATCAGTCGTACTGCTAGTGAAACTTGTGGTTGCATCTGAGGAATGCGTTATAGGAAGAACGAAACCAGAAACGAACCATATGAAAAATGCTTTTGTTGCCCCATCTGACATCTTGAAATCTTCTCCTTCACATTTTGAAGGAAGGCTGCACTCCAGTTAAACATAGTTGGCTCTAAACAATGCAAACCATAATCTGTTGGTTGTGGAGCCTGATTATGTTCCTGATTCAGAGGTCCTTGCTTTCAATCGTGTTTATACCCTATGAATACTTTACACCCCAGAAGTATGTACACTCTTCCATGCGAGGGAGTGTAGAGGGGGGTTACCCCCTTTGCGGGGTCCGGGGGGGCTATCCCCCCGGCTAGGGGGTCTGGGGGAAAGTGGGCCCCCAACGGGGGTTCAAGGGCGAAGCCCCCGAAGGAAAAATTGCCTTGTAAATGTGTATTGTAATTTCATTGTAAATCTGGACAATTCATTATAAGGTCGTAGATCTAACGATAAAGATTATGTTAGGGTTTTTTTCCCTAGAAGGCAACCCTCTTTTATGAGGGAAATGTATTACGGCTATGATTGATGTCGATTATTGTATTCTGAGATGGAGACTGTGAGAGAAAGAACATGAAGTTACAATGGGTTTGCTGTAGGTTGTATCCCTTCATATGCTGGATAATAATAAAGGAAGGACCTGGCAATTTCTCTGGGGGACGTAGCCCACACTGGGTGAACCATGTAAATCTGTGTCTCTCTTGTATTGTGTATCTTCTGTGTTTTGTTTCCGCATTTGTTTTATTTTATTGCTCCGCAGTCCTGTTTTTTATAACAACTGGTATCCGAGCGAAAGGTAACTCGCAGGAAAAGAGGGTTCCTGGTTCGAGTGGGAGCAATGTCAAAAGATGAAAAGTTTAGGGTCGAGAAATTTAACGGCCAAAACTACCAGTTATGGAAGATGAAGATGGAAGATTATTTATATTAGAATGATCTATTCCTACCATTGGGTAGAGTAGAAAAGAAGCCGACAACCATGAAGGATGAAGAATGGGAGATTCTTGACAGAAAGGCTCTAGGAACAATACGACTGAGCCTGGCAGCGTCGATGGCTTTCAATATTTCCAAAGAAAAGACAATGAAGGGATTGCTAGACGCGTTGGCCAAATTGTATGAAAAACCCTTGGCATCCAATAAGGTATTTCTAATGAAGAGATTATTTAATATGAAGATGTCGGAAGGTGGGTCTGTTGCAGATCATTTAAATGATTTAAATACGGTTACTAATCAACTAAGTTCTGTAAAAGTGGACTTTGATGATGAGGTCAGGGCTCTTCTAATCTTGTGTTCATTGCCAGAAAGTTGGAATGACTTGGTCATGGTTGTAAGTAACTCTGTCTCTGGTTCAAATACTCTAAAATTTGATGATGTTGTTGGTGTTATCCTTAATGAGGAAATGCGACAGAAAAACACAGGTGAGACATCAGATAACGCATTAAACATGGAGAACAGGTGAAGACAAAATGATAGAGGAAAGGGCTCAGGGAACTGCGAGAATTCTAGGAAGGGCAGTTCCAAATCCAGACTTGGAAAGATAGAGTGCTAGAATTGTGGGAAGAAAGGACATTTGAAGAAAGATTGCAGATCTCCAAAGAAACAAAGAGATGGACAACATGAGAGAAATCAGGAAGCAAATGTAACAGGTGATGTGTTGCAAGATGTTTTGATTCTTTCTGTAGATAATATTTTTGAGTCTTGGGTAGTAGATTCAGGGGATTTATTTCATGCCACACCCCATATAAAACATTTTCTAGATTATGTTCAGGGTGATTTTGGATAGGTTCATTTGGGTGATGATGCACCATGCAAAATTGTTGGAATGGGAAAGGTAAAAATAAAGAAACTAAATGGAAACCAATGGTTGTTGAAAGAGGTAATACATGTTCCAGATTTAAGGAAAAATTTAATTTCAACAGGGAAGTTGGCAAGTGAAGGTTGTGTATCCATATTTACAGATAAGACATAGAAGGTCATCAAAGGATCATTGGTGATAGAAAAAGGAGAGAAGGTAGGTATATTGTATTTATGTACAGGTAATACTGACTCTTCTATCTCTTTGGCTTCTACAGGAGTGGATACAACACTATGGCATCATAGGCCGAGACACATGAGTGAGAAGGGTATGCATATACTTCACAAAATAAATTTGTTGCCATATCTTAAATAAATTGATTTGGACTTCTGTGAGCATTGTGTTTATGGAAAACAAAAGAGAGTCAGATTTCTCAGAGTCAGAAAAGAAAAGAAGAATGAAAGGTTAGAGCTTGTGC
>SNQJ01S0178545.1:0-19659 GCA_010110895.2 Picea sitchensis | reverse complement strand
TTTATGGGTGGAGTGTTCCTTCCTCCAAAAAGGTTAGAAGGAACCTTGGTTGAAAGGTTTGGTTTGGTTTTAATGTATCTGCCCTTTGGGTCCCTAGGATTGTTCATGAAAGAAAATAAAAAGAAAAACTACCATTGGGTTTGGGGGAACCTGCTATAATAGATGCACATGTTCTTACCTCTCATCTTAAAGTTCCCCTGCCACCAAACTAATGCTAAGGTTCATAAATGATCTACTCCCTAACTATTTCCTACCTTAAGACAACTCCCCGACAATAGTGCCAAAAATGATGGGTATTCTATATGCACTAAATCCCTCAATTAAATTGTCAACTCATGGTAAGTAAACTTAGAGTTGTGGCACTGTATGAGCCAAGGAAGAAAATCTAATGTGAGTATTTTCTAACTAAGGGGATGGTCTATCTAAGGATTAATCTACTCAAGAAATTACACTTTCACTTTTATCAATTAGCAAATCCTATTAACGAGCTTGAACTATTTACCCTAAGCAACTTCAACAATGGATCAATGGATTATTTCTAAAGAAGCAAATCATAACCTACTTTAAACAATTTAATCTATTCAACCTAATGAGAAACATCAAGTAAATTACTTTTGGTCTTTTATCTTTAAGAAAATAAGAAAACATACAACTAACCTATCAAAGCTATTTCAACAAGTAAAATCTATTATTAAAACAAACTCATAATCATTTCTATTTTGCAAAGGAGAAATATTAACCTACTTAATAAAAAAGCATCATGACTGTATTTCAGATTCTAATTAATCAAAACTATTCTTAATTTGCAATAACATGAAAAGAGAATTCAAAGATGATGATTATGTCTTCAGTGTCGAATAACATCACGATGACATCTGATTATTAATGATATCTCAAGAGGGATTAATTCAATGCTGAATTCTACAGATAAATGGAAAGTGTGAATCAAGCAATCTAACAAAATCTTTGCCATCATAGAAACAACAGTAAGTATCCTAAAACTCCATGTGATCTCTAAATTTCATGCATCAATCATCAATGATTAAAAACACTCTTATACTAATTCAAGCAAACTCCAACAAACTTACAAAATTATAAACTTATGATTAAAAATCTTAATTCAAATCCAATATTCTAATTAAAATTGCAATTCAAATCTATAACTGAGATTTTATAAATTAAACTAGACTAGTCCTATCATTAAAACTCAGATTTCAAACTAAAATGCTTTTACAAATATAATTCCAAAATCTATTTTTATCCTTGCATACTAAAACAATATTAATAAACCAAATAGATCTATGAGAACATAACTGAACTGAGAATTAAATCTAGCTTGATTACAACTAATAAAACTTGCAATTATTTATCCATCGAAGCTTGCAAAAGAAACTCTGTGTACACTAATCCTCTGTTTAAATACTACTCTGTTTTAATTTGCAGAAACCAATTTAAAACTTCTATACATCATCTAAGTGAGTAGCCTATGGGAAAATTGTTAAGAAATAAGAAACATAGCATGACAAATAACTAGCTCCTATAAGCAATTTGCAAAAGATGAATTAGACAATTGAATTACAATCAACATGCACAGTAATTAAAACTAAAAGATACATACAATAAAGAAACAAAGTAAATTCTAACTAAGAAAATGAAACACATGATATATCTATCTATACAGTCACCCAGACTATTGGTGCCCCTCCCAACAGGTCATGGCTACTCTTCAACAGTAAAAAACAGGCTCAAATCAACATGATTCTGTCATTAATTAAAAAAATGCAGTCTGGAACACAAGTTTGCAAAATATGTTTGAATCACACAATGAAACTTCTTCTTAAAATTCCATCGGTGGTCTTTCCACTGCTAGTGGTATTTATAGGTGAATTACAATTCGCGAGGTCGACCATTGGAAGGGTCGACCTCCTCTAAAAATGGCAAATCCATTAAATGCGCTCTAACATCTTTAGCTTCTAGAAAATCCATGAGCCACTCAACGATCAACATAACTGCCCAATCTGAGATGTCATGAGATTTGTAGTTGGAGGCCATGAGGGGGCACAAAAACCAGGTTGCCTATTCACCCATCACATGCCGCCAATGTACCAACCACCAACTCCTCTATGCTCTGAGTGCTGGATCGCATGTCGGATCGCGTATCAGATGGGGTGCTGGATGGAGTGCCAGACGAGGTACCATATGGAGGCTCGAACTACAGAATCACCCTGTTACACATAGATCATGCATTAAATCCTTATAAACATCAAACTAAATTGAATTTAGCTCAAAATCATTGCAAAACATCGATTACACATACGTGATATAAATCCATGATGAATTGATATAAAATCCTTTGAAAACTCCTTCAAAATGGTCAATAACATATATAATATCGGTGCAAAAAGGATTCAACCATCGCAATAAAATAGTCAAAATACGAACCCAACAACAATACACCTCTCTACACTACCCAAAAGAAAGAATGAAACTATCTTCTTTGTTTGAATCTAATGTATAAACAAAGTAAATGCAAATCCTTTAACACTCCTTTACTTTCAATCAAAAGAAAGAGTCAAAGATGCAAAAGACATGAAGCACAAAGGGTTTCAAACAAAGCATGCACTCAAAGAAATGAGAATTGAAAGAAAAAAAAGCAGGAGATAAACTGTTCAAACAAGAACAAATTAAAGGATTCAACAATCAAGAAGCATTCAAGGAATACAAGAAAGTTCAGAGAAGAATCCAAAAACTGATAAGGAGAAAGATAAATCACTCAAACTGTCTTGAAAATTTGAGAAATCTCACAATTTGAAAAGGTCCAAGCTCAAATCAAGAAACAAAAGAGTGATAAGTATCAAATCTTCAACCCAAACAAATCCACAAACCAATGTACAAACTTTGGGAAAAGATCTCTGGAAGACAGACTGGAAAAATTGAGTAGAAAAGGGAAAAAAATTCCAAAACATGAGATCAACACTCCCTAAATCAAGTTCATAGAGTGCTATAGTGCTTTGTAATACACTACAGAGGATCATGAATTAGAGATCAGTGCTCTGTGATGCACTACAAAGGAGTTCTACACTTCCCAGAAATTCAAAACAAAGCCAAAAAACTCAGAAAAACTCACCCAGAAGTCACAGAAATTGGTGAAAATGCTAGTGAAGATGGAAGAAAGGTATTGGATCATGAAAAAACAATTAAAATGATATAAAAGGTGGGAAAAAGTTAGGGAGAATCCAAGGAAATACAATTCGATGTCGATCCCCAGTGGGGTCACCAATTTCTGTTGTAGGAAAATCCCCCTGCGGACAGGTGAATATCCTCTTGGATTTGAGACCCCTATACCAAGACAGAAAGCATACAAATGGACACTATCCTTGTGAATTCAATTAACTAATTAGAAAGATAAAGATAAGGAAGAAAATGTGATGCACCGTATTCCGTATTTTTTCCTTGCAGCTCCAATTTGAGCTTGATCTCCAAACTCTTCAACACCACTCGATACCTGCAATGCAATGGACAACAAAAGACAAAGAAACTCTACTCTACTCTACAATATTAGACTAATCAAATTTATTTATCAATATTGACAATCATATGCAACAATATACAATCTTGAAGGGAATAGGCCAAGTAATATTAATGAGAACTTTAAAGAGATACTTACAAACTTTAGATGAAGTTGCAGTAGCCTCCCCAAGTCCTCCTCATACAACCCTTGCACAAATCTCCCAAAATCATAGGTTTGATATCCTAAAGATTTCTCCCAAGACCATAGGTTTGATACCTCAAATCTCCACCATCATATCATTCTCCATGGAAATCCCTCGTTATATAGGATTTGGAGGCTTAACCACCATGGAGAGGATCACTCATAAGATCCAGTAAAAAGGGATCTGGAAGATATTTAGGGAGAAAATATCTCTTAAGGATTTTAGGGAGGAAATATCTCTCAAGGATTTTAAGGAGGAAATATTTCAACCATCCACGAGATCCTCCACCTTCCCTAAAAAATAGGAAACCAAATGTGAGGTGGCTTCTCACACTTAATTAATTTATTTTTCATGAATATTAATAATAATTCATGTTCACTTCATATTTTTTCCTTCATGTAATATATCCCTCCTCCACATTGACTAGTGATTGTGACACAAGTTATTCCATGGTTTTAAGGTGTATGAGACACTTATATGACACTTACAACACTTAGGGAGAGGTACCTAGGCGTGAAAATTTCAGGTGTAACAGAGGCCGAAAATCTAAATTCCTCACTTTGACTGAGGTAACTAGTGGCCAAAACTTAGAACAACTACCTAGGTAGCGATTGTGGGCTGCTATCGCACCTTGATCAGATTTTGTGTGACTATGGGGAAATATCACCAGTTATTTTGGGATATGCACCCTCTACCCCTCATTATAACTGATTATTTCAACCTTCACTAGTTCCTCTTCTGGTGGCTCCAGACTCCACTATTGAGTGATATTGGAAGGCCCAGTTCTATTTGAGAGGAAGGATGATACATATTTTAGGACACGAGCATTTGTTTTTATTTTTCTCCCACATAGACAAAATCCACCTATCCACATGCTTGCTTATTTTACAGTTGATTTATGTATGATGTCCATTTGATTACATGCAATTGTGAGTTACATTATCTTGTGAAGGTCCAAAATTATACAACATCTCTTGTTCATTTATTTCTCTCTTATCACCATTTGCACACATTCACTTTGCTAGTCGAAAACCATAGGGATGCACATAATGCCCGTCGTTCTAGACACTTGTAGAATCTCCATCCTATTCTAGGAGGAGTCCCTAGTCTTGCCAACTCATCGGCTCAACCATCTCACACCCCCATGAGTGATACTATTTTGGGATCATATTTGCTTGGTTCTACTTTACTTGGGTCCAATTCCCAAGGCCATCCATCCACTAGTTCTCCTTCACAAGAAGGCGAGGGTCAAACTTCTTCTCAAGGGAGAAGTACAACCCCACCAAATCTCTCTCAAGGAACATGTCCACTACATGATCGCATAATGGTTGGAACTAATCCTCCACCAAATCTCCCTATGCCATAATTGGCATCACTCAACATTCCTGATTTGACCAAACTGATGAATGATTCCATTTTACATGACTCCACATGGCCCAATATGCCTACAAAACTACCTTCAGATATTTCGAAGTTTGTAGGAAAACCAGGGGAGGACCCCACCAACCATGTTATGAAATTCCACTTATGGTGCTCTTCAAACAACATCATGGATGATTCCATTTACCTAAGGTTGTTTCAACTCACTCTCACTGGTTCCTTAGCCAAGTGGTATGTGGACGAAAAATCAGGGTCCCATGTGACCTTTGAATCATTGACCAAGGCCTTTTTTCCTTTTTCCAACTACCAGTGCATCACGATACTAGCTTAGAACTCCCCTCTGAGTTCAAACAAACCATTGCTATCCATATATCTGACCACATCCATGAATGGTGTCAGCGACGTAGTTTGTGTAAAGCCGAAATCACCAAAGAACAATGTCTAGATTGATTTCTCAAATCACTTGTTTCTGTTATTGCCAAGGATGTAGCATCCACATTTCCTCAGTAAGAAGAGGAATCCATCATCAAGGCTAAAAAATTCAACCTCATCTATGCTCAATCAGGTTACTTATACACAATATTTCTTGATGCACCTAGACCCATACCATTTGGCCAGGACAAACCTGGGATGTCCCACATTGCAGATGGGTTGATTGGTTCTATAAACCATCACAACCCTTACAGCCACCCGTCACCCACTTATGGTACACATCAATATCCACAACCATACGGAGGGACGTCTTATTACCCTCCTCCCACTCACCAGCAATCATATCATGTTGCTTCCCCTCCATAAATGGGTGGACCGTCACTAGTACCCATGATGCGTCCGACCTCTCAACCAAGTACGGGTCCACCTTCTACCTCCACATACAATCTTAGCACTAGTGAAATCACTTCAACTTCCTATACACCATATGGATCATCGCCACAAAATAATCCATATTTTCCATTTCCTATTCCTCCACAGCCAGTTTCACCTCCACCAGGACAACCACATGTTGGTATTAACTTTGTTCAACCCTCCCCCATTCAACAACTTCAAAATTTTGAACAAATGAATACGGAAAATCCGACCCATCCACCGAATAATGCCAAGAAGAAAGGAAAAAATTGAAACAACAACAACCTGGGACCAAGAGGAAATAACCCCCAACAAAAAAATCCCGTTGGGGGAAACCAGAATCAAGGCAATCAAAACCCCCAAGGGGGAAACAATAACAATCAACCATGAAAAGGGAGGAACAATAACCTCTGGACTAAATTCCATTGCACTCTTTGGGGTGAGTATGGAAATTATACACACCATTTCCCTCAAATTTATGACTTCAAATGGATGAAAGAATCCATGAACGCGAAACTTCCTCCAGTGCAGCATGCCCCTCAGCAGGCCCCACAACAATATTTGGAACCACCACCTCCAACCATTTTGAAAAACCCTATTCCACAACAAGGTGTGATGAATACCCAACAAGAGGTACACCCTGCTCCACCCCAAAGGGGGCAGTATCAAAACCCAGGTCCCAATCAACCTGGAAATCCGACTGATTGCAACATCCTCCTTACCAGTGAAGAAGAGATTATTATGCAAACACGTAGTCACCAATATGGTTTTCCCCCTGAATCTACCCCAACCACCTAGGAAATAGCTCCAGCTATAGCCGGACAACCATTGATGATTCCACGCCCTAATAGTGAAACAAACCCTCATATATCCCGTATGTCATTGCGACAGAATGTACATAACCCTCATGCTAGGGAAGCCCATAATTACAGTCTTGTCGAAAACTTAGCACAGTCTCCTGCAACCATGTCTATATTGGAGGTCCTCCAAACTTGTCCAACTTAGAGGAAATCCTTTCTTACTACCTTGGGAGAAGTCAACCCAGCTGATACTAGACTCATCACCTTTGATCTCGATAGTAGAGAACCACGCGTCCCCGACTTGGTAGCTTTTCAAATACCAGTTAAGATCTGGAACATCACAGTTCATCGGTGTATCATCATTGAAGGTGCATCCATATGCATCATGTCCAAATCAGTCTGGTAGAAACTCAACTCCCCTGAGCTAGTACCCTCTGCCATCACCCTGCGAGCTTTTGGCGATCGACCATCGTCCCCTAAAGAGATATTTCAAAAATTCCCTGTATAACTTGGGGGCAAAACCATCTTAATCGACATTGAAGTTATTGATGCCCCACTTGATTACAATATCTTGTTTGGATGTAGATACATGTATGCTATGAAGGCGATGGCCTCTTCTATGTTTCGAATGATGATGTTCCCCCACAATGGGAAAATCGTCACCATCGACCAACTTACACATTATGAGCCTAACCATTTTGCCAACATTGATAACATTCTTCCTCTTGTCTGCACTAGTTCATATGATTTTTCGGTCATCAACATGGGTCCTAGAATTTTCAAGGACCCCTCCTTGATGGGGGAATATCATGGAGCACCACCTCTCCTACCCCCCTCAACACAAGTGTGTGTAGTATCTTCTAATGGAACATATATCGAAGAAACTACTCCTCTCACCGAGGCCTTTCCTCACATCGAGGTTCCATCAGTTGGAGAACTATTACCTCAATATCTCCCTGAGCTCCCCATTGCACCACTTATCCCAGATCCCCCCCCAACTCCAGGAGAAAATCCAATTTTGGGAGATAGTCCCCTAAGACATTACCCAAATCCCCTTTTTCTACCCCCCACCTGGAGTCCAAACATTCCAGGTAGTTGCGACCCTTACCCTTCCTAACATGGTGCTTTCCATCCCTGTATGGTATCTTCATCCACCCACAATGGTTCCTCAACCATATCTCCCTCCTCAGATAGAGGGAATACCGATGCAGATCCCAATACAGGATCATGCCACACCACCCTCACCCCCAACTGTTGGCACCACTACCACTGCTTGGGGAAGATGAAAGAAGAAAGAGCCCACAACTCCACTTCCTCCCCAAGTTCAACCTCCTTGCACACTATGTGAAAGAGAAGGACACCCTACTAATAGATGTCTTTCTCTTCCTGAGTTACATAATCTGATCCATCTCCCTAGAGAAACCACATTGCTCACCACTCCACCAAGTACGTCCACTGCTACTATGGATTCCTCCACCACCAGCAATAAAGGGTTGCGAACCAAATTTTCTTGTGCCATCTGTTTAGAATATGGCCACTACACTCATCATTACCCAGCTCTACCTCAGTTTCACTAGACATTAGCTGTAGTATGCCAAACATCTTGACCAAAGACCTCTCAACCACTCCCTAATGTGGCTCACATTACTGATATTCAATATATTTCGTAACCAGTATCTCAGCGAATGAGGTACTCTCCATAGTATAGGGACATGTACTTTATGTCCAATGGTCCCTCACACCCTCTACATGATATCCCATCTACGTCCTCACCACTTGAGGACACTAACACTTACTCCTTGATGGTTCCCCCTGTCACCTCCTAGGATCCTTTGTATTCTCACATTTTCCCCTACAACAAAGATACCTTGGAGGAACTCACTACCCCTGATTTCCCATGGAATGTGTTCCATCATCGAGCACTTTTTATTTCACAGGAGGCCTTTCATCCTCCTACCCAAGCCTCCATGTGCGCAATTGAAACCAAGGATTTTATTCCTTCAGGGAATATAGACTAGTTCAAAAACCCTATCCCTACCCCCGATGCTTTTGAAGAAGGCAACATGGACAACATCTCCCCCACCATTAAGATTGACATTTTCATTAAACCGAGAATCGTAGAAGAAATAACCATTGGCACCACATTCTCCCTTGAAGAACTCACTACTTACAAAGCTCTCTTTTAGGAATGCCAGGATATTTTTTCCTAGTCATATACGGAGATGCCTGACCTTGATCTTCCTATAGTTGGACATTGAATCGACACTTGGCTAGATGTCACCCCAGCTCATAAAAAACAACGCCCCCTTCACCCATCCAAAACTGCGTCTATTAAAGCTAACATTGACAAGTTATGTGTTGTTGGGCACATTTACCCCATGGAGTACACTTCATGGGTCTCCAACCCCGTCCCCGTTAACAAGAAACAAGGCATTATTCACATTTGCAAAAAAATTCACGATCTCAACCATGCTTTTCCCAAAGACAACTTTCCAACCCCTTTCATTATCCAAATTATCGATGACTATGCTGACCATGAGGCACTGTCCTTTATGGATGGGTTCTCTGGATACAATCAAATCAAAATCAATCCAGATGATCAATATAAAACTTATTTTACTACCCCTTGGGGTACCTTTTCTTATTGCGTCATGCCTTTTGGACTCAAGAACGTAGGTGCTACATTCCAAAGGGCCATGACCTACATTTTCCATGATCTTTCTTGCATCATCCTTTCTTATTTGGACGAACTCACTTCTCGATCCAAAAAGTGAACCCAACATCTAGACGACTTACGCATCATTTTCCAATGACATCGCCAGTACAATATCTGCTTGAATCCCCTCAAGTGTTTTTTTTGCGTCACTGCTAGACGCCTCCTTGGGTTCATTGTCTCCCAACATGGCATCATGGTGGAACCCCTCAAGGTCCAAGCTATCAAAAAAATTCCACCACCTAGGAATTTACGCCAACTGCAAAGCCTACAAGGCAAAGCCAATTTTTTACGTCGCTTTGTACTAGACTATGCCACTCATGCGCATGGTTTCCTCCATCTACTATGACATGATATCCCATTTCGATGGGACGAACATGCTCAAACAACTTTTTATGACTTAAAAGCTTCCCTATCCAATGCCCCTTTGATTAGTCCCTGAGACTATGATCGCGATTACATCCTCTACTTGTCAGCCTCAACTGTCTCAGTAGCATGAGTCCTCATCCAATTAGGGGATGATGGGCATGAAAATGTCTTTTACTACATTAGTAAAAACCTCCCAGGGCCACCCTTGAAGTATAATAATGATGAGAAACTCACATTAGCAATTGTCCTCGTAGTCTAGAAACTGCGACATTATATCCTGCTTTGAACCACCAAGGTCATAGCAGATTCCAACCCTATGCAATACTTTCTTAGTCAACGACATATTAATGGAAAATTTTCCCGATGGATTGTCATCCTCTTGGAATACGATCTAGAGTTCTCTACTCCCAAAAGAAAGAAATCTATCGTCCTCGTCGAACTCATTACGACCTTTCCCTTAGACACCGCAACTTCCCCTATCAATATGGATTTTCCTGAAGAACACCTCTTCTTCATCCCCTCCGATGACCCCTGGTACGACGGATTTCTCATCTACCTTTGGACACATAAGTTTGGGTCTCATCTCTCTAGACGATCATTGATACATTCGCCATAAGGCCCCTCAATACCTCCTCATCGGAGACGTTCTTTATCGATGTGGGGTCGACACCATCCTTCACTGATGTCTGACCATCAACGAAGCTAACAGAGTCTTGAATGATTTCCACAGTGGCGCTTGCGGTGGTCACCTTTGATGTATGTCCACCACCAAAAAAATCATTCGAGCAGGGTACTTATGGCCCATGTTGTTTCATGACTGCATCCATGCTATCAAGTGATGCGACAAATGCCATCTTTATGCCAACAAAGAACGAGTGCCACCAACTCTTCTACATCCAATCATCACAACCGACCCCTTCTTTAAATGGGGCATAGACTTCATGACTTTCCATCCTCCATCCAATAATGGACACAAGTACATTGTCGTGGTTGTATATTATTTTACCAAATGGGCCGAAGCCATGCCCACTTTCAACAACACCGCTAACACAACAACGTGTTTTTTCTTCAACCACGTCATCACCCGATTCGGAGTCCCACTACAGTTAGTGTCCGATCATGGTAAACAATTTGAGAACGAGATATTTTCAAAACTCTCCTCAAAGTTAGGATTCTCCCATGAGTTTTCCTCCCCATACTACCCTCATTCCAACAGATAGGTCGAGGCTGTCAACAAAGTCCTCAAAACCATGCTACAACGTACCGTCAACAAACATCAAACCAAATGGCATCATATTTTGTTTTTATGTGTTATGGGATTATCACACGATAGTCAAAACTACCATTGGTTTTACATCGTTCCATCTCATCCATGGGATCAAAGCCACCCTCCCTATCGAGTGCAAAATCCCCACGTTACACACTGCCATTGAGATATTACCTAACACTACTCCAATGGAGAAACACATGTTGACCTTAGAGTTGCTTGATGAAGATCGTCGATCTTCATTACAAAACAATGAGGCAACTAAAAAATGGTCCAAAGCCATCTTCGTCCGCCATGTCAACCTTCTCTCATTTAACGAAGGTGATCTCATGTTAGCCTATGATATTTACCACAATACTCTCGACCATGGGAAATTCGAGTCATTATGGCATGGAACCTACATCCTCAAACACTGCCTCACTAATGGCGCATACATATTGGCCTCTGCAGAAGGACACCCTCTCAAAGAACCCATCAACGGGTTGTGCTTAAAGAATTTTTACGCCTAAGCATAGCCCCCTTACCTTAGGTTTTCCTTTTGTACAAATTTGTAGAGTTTTTAGTATTCTTTTACGCCACCATTCCTCATGTTTGATTTATCATCCATGTAATTGATAGATGCATCATCCATTTACCTACCACATTAGTTACGCTGACGGTTCCAGCCGCTAGACCCATAATCTCTCTTCGGCCGCTTGGGCCCTCTATACGCCCTCACATGTACTGCTCCACTCCAGTGGAATATGTTTGGGCTCAAACACCAACAATCAAGATGAATATGGCACCGTCATTGGTCTCCTCACTGAGGCCAATCACCGCCACATTTGTCACCTTAACATTCTTTTAGATTCCCAGCTTGTCGTCCTACAACTCAACAATGTATATCATGTTCATGATCCTTGTCTCTTTCGCAAATACCTACAAGTTAGACTCTTATCTCGCAACTTTGATTCAATCACATTTACATAGATTCCAAGACAACTTAATCAAGTAGCAGATAACATGGATAACCTAGTATTAGATTGACATTTATCACATTAAAACATTATTTTATACATAAGCATCATACATTTGTCACAACACATAGGAAAGACATCATAAACATAAAAAAACATAACACATAGGGACATGAATGATCCAAAAATATATCCATATATATATCATCAAAAGTGTCATAAGTGTTTACAAAAAATACATATACAATCGCCCGTAGGCCAGTGAATTCCCCCACCCCTATAGGTAAAAAAATGGGTATCAACTACCGTATACAAAATGGGCTCCCAAGCATATATATACAAAAACCGACACTCACGGTGCCCCAAAGCTCCTCCCCTAGGTCCTTTGTTGACGGGAGGCGCCCCACCAACTGGGGTCCCTCTAGGTCAAGGAGGCAGCTGACCAGTCATCGTTTCCCCTACTGTTGCCGCTTGACGGATCATGTTCTGCCATTCTGTCGGAACGCCCACAAATTTATCTAGGACCACCTCATCCTATACATGGGCCCACATACCCTCCGATACACCCTATAGAACCCACCCGAATTGTTGACGTAGGTCCTCCAACAACACCCCGAAATATCCCTATGGATCATGCACTGGTCCAACACCAGCATCATCTCGTCTCCGCCTCTGTCCCTCCCTCTACTCTACAGGCGCACTGGTCCCCAACGAGTTGGCTCCCTGACCATATTCACCTCTCGACCTTAGGGTCCCACATCTACAAAACAACACCAAAGATAGTGTCAACATCCATATATACATATATAATCAATGCTATCTATCGAAATCACAAAACATAATACAAAAACATAACTCATTGATTCCAGTCCTCCCTAGAAGGCAACATCATATCTAGGTCATGAAGGTAGTCCATACTTTCATATGGATACCTTAGTATCACCTGTGGCATCTATCACCACACTCATGCCACCTTGGCTATGAAATAATGGCCACCCTCTCCACCTCTATGTTGGGCCAGCACATGGGCCCACCACATCAGTTGCGACTCTCATTGCTCCGTGGGCTCGAGTAGAATCCTCGGGCGCAATAGAGGCACCCTCTCAAGAAACATTCCACTAGAATGGACCCGAAAGCGAAGTCACCAGAGTCATATCTCCGACACCGGTTCACCTGCCCCATCATCTTGGTGTGCAGAAGCACACCCCAGGAAAAAAGGTCCCCATCGAGGACCTGCTCCACTATCCTTAGTTGACCTCTAGTGATCCACTAATTCCGCAAGGATCCATAGATCCTCACCACCATAGCGACGATTCACTCTGTAAGAATATCATCGAATGCCTCAATCCAGATGACCTAACCCAACATCGGGTTCAGCCTCGTGTAGTGGCGAGCCGCTAAGTCACCCACTCGCTCATCCCCCGGTAGCATGGGGTCAATAGGAAGGGACATCCCATGGAATTGGAGCCCCATCAAGAAATATACATCCTCGGTGGCTGAGAATGTCAGTTGCTGACCTCTAAATATGAAGCACTGTAGATCATTTCTCCACATCCCAATAAGATAATGAAGCAAGAACTCCTGCGACCGTATTAGAGGGTAGTGAAATAACTTGAGCAACCCGCAGGTTGCCAAGTGTCTCCGAACATCCAGTTCTTCTCTCACCGCCTCCCGTAGACAGTCCCAGTCACACTCTCTCCAGTGCATTGGCATCGTGATATCCATATTTTTCTGATCACCTGCATCCACACAAAAATACTTGATCAGCCTCATCATCCATAAAAAAACATCAAAAATTCAAAAAATTTCAACCCCTTAGCCTTGCCTCCAGTGCATGACTTTCACCCAGATATGTGCGCACATGTGCATGCCTATTCTTTGCATAAATGTGCACTAATGCGCAACTGTTTGGGAAACAACCGTGCATGAGTGCATGGATGTCAGTCAGACAGGCACACATCTCATGCACATATGTTTTCCCATCTCTCACACCCACATGCACGACATTATCAAGCAAAACCACAAATTGTGTGCAAAAAAAGGGAATATACCCGTGCACATATGTGTGAGTATTCCTCCTTTTCTCGCGCACTAGTGGGCCCCTACCCAAAAAAATCCCATGTACAACCCTCCGTATAGTCCCTACCTACAAATTAAGAATTTCACAAGATGCAAGAGGATAGGACCACTAACCTGTCTCTCTCCACTCCCGGATCGGTAGCCTCACGCTCCCACAATCTCCAAATTTCATCAGAGAAATATCGTTAATTTAGCTACAATGACAAGTACAAATGAGGTGGAATTATGGGCCCACCATCCATATATAAACCCTTTTTCCCAACTTCCACACTCTGTTACAAGATCTTCGTGCCTCCATTTTCAGATCCGTTCTTCGCCACGAGATCCTAGTCCCACCATCTACACATTCACATTCCCCGGGCCATCATCTGAACTTGGCCCTGGAGGAGCATTTTTCTCATGACACGTTCAAGTACACATGCTCATGTTCAATTTAATCAAATATATGTTATATGTTCTTTATCATCAGATATTTTTCACATCGGGTATTTTGTTTTCATGTGTGCAGGTATTTATTTTGCAATCTTACAACCCCTTCATGTATATGTTCGACACTGGCATGTAATTATTCCCTCTGTAAATCAATTTCATATCCCAATCACTCCCTCTGACATTTACATTTAGGGTCTTTTCGTCTGTCTCTATAGTACCTTTACCTCTACCGCATTTGGGTGTTGTCACATGGTGGCACTCTCCCCCACATGAGTTTTCCCATTCATAGTTCCCCTTGGCAACTTGAAACTCATGCCAATTTCACCCCCTAGGGTTGGGAGTCCCGATAGTCTTATGAAATTCTGACAATGAACCCCATACTTTTTCTCATCATATTGCTAGCTTTCCCAATGGACTCCCAGGTCATATCATCTCGGTTCTATTGACTACACCTTCATAGTATCATTATCTCACCATCTCATCCACCATCAATTTTCCCATCTGCAGATTGTCCTCCATTCATTTGCCTAATACAAAAACCCACCAATGGGGCCCCCACCCTCCACCAATTCTCTTTCGCAACTTGTGCCCTAACAGGCCAAGCCATCTTCCACTGGGGCACCCATTTCTGTATCTGTACACTCAACCCAAATTATTCTTTTTTTCTTTGGTAATTGTACAAAGCCTTTGTTTCCAACATAGACTTAGCTTTTTCATCATCACCTTTGATGGATTTATTTTCCTTGGCAAAGCAACCCATGTCACCCTTGGTTGGGGCATGCGCTCCTTTTTATCCCAACATCATTCACAAACCCCGAGTATCCCAATTCCTTGTACCCATGATCTCTGTGTTTGTCCACTTTGTTAGCCTCTGACACAATTTAACCCCATATCTAGTCGTCCCCATGACACTAGATACAGGTTTACGGTTGTTGCCAATCATCCTTCCAAAATTCCCCAACCAAGGGTAGTCTTGAGTCTCACTGCATATTGACTTCGTTCATGTTACTTGTCTTTACTTGATATCACCTATTACTCAATGGATTTCACGAAGCCGCTTACTTCTTGGATTCATGTCTCCCTTCATGTCAAAACCAACACAATTTCAATAAGGGTGACAATATCTTGACTCTCATTACCTTTATAATGAGGAGTCTCAAATGACATAGAGAGAATCATCATTTCTCTCTGATTCCGTTGCCCCCCATAAAATTTGACTTCAACAAACTTTCATGTTAAGGTGGGTCTTACTATGCGACTATTGCAGTTGTTTCATACCAGTTGAAGACCTCTAAATTCGTTAGGTCATCAATGCCTATGAGTCATCGAAATTTCTTACAATCGTCCTTGCCTCACTTCAAAGTACGTTCACCATTCAGAACTATCATATGCTATTATCAACTGCCCTTGAGGGCACTGGAGTTATCTACATCAACGTACATATTTAGTTACAGTCACATTTTGGTTTCATGACAGGAGCATGGGACATGCTCGCCTTATTTGCACACAAATTTTCTTTTTTCTCCCTCGAGAAGGTTTGGGTCCCACAGTTTTCCCTCTCCCTCTAGTGGATCGCTCTTGTAGTTCCTCTCTTTACTCTTCATCACAATGACACTCTCAACAAATTAAAAATTGATGCATTTCGGCTATATGTATGCTCCAAACCTCACACATCAGGGGGAATCTATTATCATTGAAAAATCGTTTGCAACATTGCACACAAATGATTGAAGAAACACATCAATGTCAATAGCAATTAGTCCACCCACAAAACCAAAATGCATCCAGAAGGCAAAAAACTATACAATTGGGTCAAAAATTGAAATGCGCAGTTTCACCAAAGGAAGTGCGCGCATAGTGTGCAGTGTGCGCGGGCCAACACAACCCTCAGCGCGCACAAAGCACAAAATGTGTGACTATGTATGAGAAAATCCACACACTTCTATGAACGACACATTTATGGATCTTGCCATCCCCTCAACCACTTATGGACCAACTCCCAACATAATTTGACACTCATATTTGAGTGAAATCCAAATGGGAGGATGGTCAAGGACTAGAGGGTGCCCTAATAGGCCCCTTGTTCACACTATGAACCAATTACATTTTTCCATGTATGAATGATATAAATAATATCCATGGGTGCACTATGAAACCAAGATCTTCATAGTATTGTTATCCTGCAAGAATTCTTCCTTGGGAATCCTCTTTTCTCTTGGAAGCCTTCAAGCACCATTGCAATAGGTCATTCCACTCACCTCTTGAGGGAATAGGCTTTGTTGTTCTTCACCATTTTCCATTTCTTCCATTGTATGAAGAGCTCTCCATTAGGGAACTCAATATCCCCCCCAAGGAGGAAGAGGGGACTCATAAGTCTGTATTTTTCTCTACGGTGTTTTGCTTACTAATCTATTGATCCATTGGTAGCATTATGTTGGTCATTGTTTGATTTTCATGGTTATAAGTTTCTCATGCTTTCTAACATTTATTTCTTAGTTGTTTTAGTTTATTTCTTTGTTTATACATGTTTTTGGCTTATCTAACCCACTCACAAAAATTCTTTCTTGTCGAGCAGGCTCATCTAGACATGCAAGTGTTGTTGTTTTTCTCACCCAAGTGACAAAACCAACACAACACTAAGGGAGATGAAACCAAAGAAAATAGAGTTTGAATTAAAGGATGATGAATCCGAATGTACATAAGAACATGAATAATAATAAGAATAACCTCATAGTTCACTATTGAGGAGATTGGTTCAGGAAATAAGGAAACTGGAAATGTATACTCCACCATATTTTCGTTCTAATTTTCCTTTGTTTAGTACTGATGATGATCCTAGAAAAAGACCACGGTCGAATAAATGGAAGCCTTGGACAAGAATGCAGCTTGGGATCTAGTGGAGTTTCCAACCAAAATAAATCCCATTGGTAGCAAATGGGTATTTAAGAAGAAGTTGAATGCAGGGGGAAAAATGGAGAAATACAAAGATCGATTAGTAGAAAAAGGTTATTCCTAGGTAGATGGAATTTATTTTGGTGAAATATTTTCTCTTGTTGCCAAGGTAACTCCTATTAGATTTATTTTATTTGTTGTTGCTTCTTTTGATTTTGAATTAGAACATATGGATGTTAAGATAACATTCCTACATGGGGATCTAGAAGAATAAATCTACATGAAGCAACCATAAATATTTGCAGTGAAGGGAAATAAATAGCTGGTATGAAGGTTGAAAACGTTCCTGTATAGGTTAAAGAAATCACCAAGGATGTGGTATCAAAAAAATGATACTTATATATTGCGACTTGGCTTCACAAGGAGAAAAGTAAATCATTGTGTGTATTTCAAATTAGTAGGTGATCATATTATTTATTTGGTCTTGTATGCGGATGAAATGTTGTCGATAGGAAACAATAAGAAAATTATCCAGGATGTGAAAACTCAATTGTCCTCTAAATTTGACATGAAAGATCTTGGTTTTGCAAATTTTATTTTGGGCATGGAAAAAAAGAAATCAAGCAAATAGGAAACTCTGGTTGAACCAACAAAAATATGTTGAGTCAACACTATGGAGGTTTAATATGTAGGAATGTAAATCTGTCAAGGTCATTATTCTTGTAGGTGTAAATTTATTCGAAGATCAATATACAAAGACACAAGAAGAGGAAGAGAACATTTCCCATGTTCCTTATGGTAGTGTATTTGGCAGTTTGATGTATGCAATGGTTTGTAATAGACCAAACATTGTACATTAAGTGGGAGTTTTGAGAAAATATATGTCAAAACCAAGGAAGGAGCATTGAGCAGTAGTAAAAAGGGTTCTTAGATATTTGCGTGGCACTACTACTTATGGATTATGTTACCAAGGAAGACCAAGATTGGAAAAAGTGTTGGAAATACATGGATTTATTGATGCAGAATAGGCTAGATATCTGGATCGTAGAAGGTCTACAAGTGGGTATGTGTTTAACCTATTTGGATGAGCAATCAGTTGGATGAGAAAAAGACAATCTGTTGTGGCAGTATCAACTATAGAATCTGAATACATGACATCCACTCATGCAAGAAAGGAAGCAATATGGTTACAAAGATTATTTTCAGGTATTGGGTTGGTAAAAAAATCCATAAGGATAGAATACGACAGTTAGAGTGCAATGTCCTTAGCGAGGAACCCAACTTATTATTCTAAGAAATATCATATCGATGTTTAGTACCATTTTTTCAGGGACATGGTTGAAGAGAAGAAGGTGTTGCTGGAGAAGGTGGACACTTTGGAGAATGTTGTAGATTCATTAATAAATTTTGTGAGCAACGAGAAGTTGTCTTGGTTTAGAGAATTAATGGGCATTTATGCCCTAGATTGTTGATCATGAAATCTCTTGATCTCTGTATGCAAAGAAAACAAAAAGTGAGAGAATTTTGGGTATGTGTTGTATTGTTTGCATGATTGTGGGTCACCCTATTAGGGGTTTCAAGGGCAAAGCCCCCAATTTTTTTTTTTGGGGGTTTATTCACCAAATTTTTGGGTGGTATTTCACCTTTGGTGGGGGGCAGTTTTTTTCCTTTGGAGGTTTAGTGGCACATGGTATTTCAACCCATAGTTTTCTAATTTAGGTTAATAAATTAAGGTTATAATCTAATCTGGGTCAATGGATTAGGTTTTTTTTGGATGCTGTAGGATCCTATATATTGTATTGTAAACAATGAAGTTGGATCATGAATAGAACTAGAGGTGCAGATTTAAAACAAGTTGCTAATTTTCCCAGTTGGGTTTCCAGGGTAAATCTCTGTGTATATGTGTGATTGCAATATTTTTATTTTCTGTGTTAAGAATCTGTGTGTGAATTGCATTAATGCAACATGTTTAAAACTTACACAGTGCACTAGTGATACGCCATGACACATCACTACATGGGATGCATTGTGTCAGGCCTTGTGAAGATGTTTTTATCATCTGGGTTATTTTTCCAACTTAATGTGCAGGTGGTTGCAACTGCGACAAGCTCAGGGACAAAGTATACAACTATATATCGAGGTCTTCACCAAGCTCCAATTCCAACTCTATATTCAATATTCTAAAGAGGTACTCATGATTAATACTAATTAT
>SNQJ01S0178544.1:8708-25871 GCA_010110895.2 Picea sitchensis | reverse complement strand
ATATGTCATTGTCTCATTGGAGAATATATTTGAGGTCTTATTGCCAGCTTCACTGTTCCCAATGTTGTAAATTTGTAGATATTCAAAGTTTTGACCTTAGGCGCTCCTTTTTAATTTTTATTACATTTTCACTGAAATGTTTATAAACCGAAAGTTTTGAGCATGGACGTTATTTTTTAATTTTTTTTTATTATTAGTCCACGTCGAATGCATAGAAGGACTATAGCGATTGCATATTAATATGTCATTTTATTATTATTATTAGTCCTTTGTATTTCTATTGAAATGTTTACATATCGAAGGTTTAGAGCATTGACACTTTTTTTGAGGTACTTGAATAGGCCTGACAGCTTAAATGTTTACATGGCGCGAGGTCCTGAAACAAGCCTGAAATATTAAATGTTTGCATACCGTGAGGCCCTAGACAGTCTGACAGCCTTAAATGTTTACCTAAATAGGCTTCTCAGAGTACATTTTTCCTCAAATTTTTCCATACAATGTTGCAGTGAATTTGGACAATATTGTTGTCCACTGCCAGTTGAATAGCCATTGTATGTTTCATACTTATTCTATCTTGGAATGCAATTTGTTCATCAATGAAGCTACATACATTGTTTACTAGTTCGGTGGGTGCTTCTTGTTCGTTGGTTCGTCGGTTGTTGCTTGTTGTTGTTTCGTTCAACTTTGCAAGGTTGGGGACCTGCGCCTGTGGTTGGACCTATTGCTTGCTTTTGTTTACTTCAACTTTGCAGGGTTGGGGTCCTGCATTCACAGTTCGATCTGTTTTTTTTTACTTTGTGGGGTCCAGGTGTTGCACCCACAATTTGACTTGAGCTTCTGTTGTTCATTGTTTCAGAGTAAGTTTCGATGCCATAATTTCATTTCTATTAATTCTTTGTTGTTTGTAGTTTGCAAGTAAGAATGTTTTCTTATTTTTACTAGCATGCTCGTCATATGTTTCCAATTCCTTCTATGCTTCGGCTGCAGTTTGGTAATAGTTGGAGATACATATGTTGTTTACTGGTTCAGTGGTTGTTTCTTGTGTGCTGGTTCGTTGGTTCGTCGGTTGCTTCTTGCTGTTGTTTGGCTCAGGTTTACGAGTTTGGGGCCCTGGGGCCGCAGTTGGGCCCGTTCATGCTTGCTCACTGGTTTGTTGATTGCAATTTCCTTTTGTTTACTTCAGCTTTGCAGGGTTGGGGTCCTGTGCCGGCGGTTGGAGTTGTTTTGTTTTTTTCACTTTGTGGTGTTGAGGTCCTGCACCCACGAGTGGACCTGCAGTTCTGTTTTTTGTCGTGTCTGGCAAAGGCGAGATCTGGAGAAGTCGAGATGTGCAATTACAATGTATGTTGTATTTTTGTTAAGATAAAACATGTGCAAAACACACTTATTAACCATATATGGTGAAATGTGCCCATATCACAATACAACCTCTTTATCCTCTACACAGACTGGTGTGACCACGATACAATTTGTCTTGTACTTGAAATATGATATGTACACCAAAGATACTGCAAAATTATATTTCCATGTCTCGAAGCATATCTGAATACTTTGCCACAGAAAACCAAAATCATTTAGCTATGGCCATGCAACTTCTGAATATTTTGTGGCTTGTAATATATTTTGGGCAGGAAAAAACTTTATATATTTACAACCATGGATGGAGAAAAGAAAAGGTTCATGTTTCTAACTATCTTTTATTCTATTCGTTGATTCTCATTTAGTGTATGTACATATTACTTGTTCTCCATTGTGTTAGCACTCTGTAAATTTGTTTTGGCTTATCAACAAAAAACAGAGGTAACTATTTCAACCAACTTTAGAGCTGAGGCACTAGCCTGCTCAACTCAGAGAGGGCTCTCTCATGTCACTTGATATATCTATGGAAATTGGTGGCTAGATTTGGTTTGTTTTGGGGGGTTCTGAGTCTGAGTTTATATATGAAATTTGCATGGCATCAGAGGAAAAAGAAACATATAACTGCATCAGAACATATTTAAAATAAATTAAGAATAGGTTGAGAAGAAATACACATAGTCTAAATCGCTTAAGCCAAGAGCATCGCAATGATGAATTCTTGGTTTTTTGTTTCTCTAATTTAGACAGATGAAAGCATGAATGAATAATAAGATTACAAGAATCACATACTATGAAAGAACACAAGACTCATATCACCGTCAATTATAATCTTTTCATAAACAATCCAAAATCCGCTTCTGCATTTATATATTCATTCTAGCCCCAAATTTTACAAAGTCTTCCTACTCAGAGGGCAAGCTCCTCTTTTCTCCATGGTTTCTATATCCTAGAGATAATAGATATATAGAGGAATTACTTGTCGAATTTAAAACGTTTAAACTTCCGAATAATTCTAAAAATAGAGATTAGTTACAAAAAGGAGTAATTTATAAAGACAGTTATACTATTTTAAAGGGATCGTTACGAACAGGTCTGACATATCTGAGGCCTTTTTCTTCAACCGACATCTATCCAAAATTTGTTGGAACATACTCAATCCTACCTAAGAATTTATTTCAGCGTAGTGATTTCCTCCTTTAGAGTGCTCAACCAGGCTAGCTGATTTTCCCTGATGCTCTCCATCGCCTCAACTTTGATTTCCGCTTTCTGTTGTTTCCTCCGCTTCTTCTTCACTGCCTTCTTGTATATTTCGTCGACGTTTCCATTGATGATTATGTCCTTCATAACATGGTTTAATCTAACCCCTGATTCTAGTTCAATCGCAGGTTTAGTATGAAATTTTGTTGCTAATATTTGCACAACCCACCTTTATCTCTTACTCATTGATAAGCTTGACATGTTAGTCGAAAACCATGTTGTATTGTATATTGTTTGATTGGCGTTGTTAATGTATTCCAACCTCGCAAAGACCACGATTTTCGTCTCCCTTAATTTTACAGAACTCACGAAATCAATCCAGCTCGAGATTACTTCACTTATGCATGAGACGACGATTTCCTGGAGTAGAATAAGGCCACCCATATCTGAAGACCGGTAGTCCTTGAATCCTAATCATGAATTACTGACAGGGTACGTTGGTTTTCCATGCTTCACCAATCTACTTCGAATGATGAGCTTTTGAGTTAGTTATACGACGACGTTCACTTGACATTTCGGACGGGAAGTACCTAAACCAACGACGTGAGGTGACTTGACTAGTCGTCACCTCCCCCCATGAGTTGTTGATTTGACACATTAGACCACGTGACATTGGGGTTGTTTGGGAAATGGTTTCAGGTAGACTGTTTTTCGCCCTGGTGTACTTCTAAGGGTGCCACAGTCCACTACTAAAACCACAATGGTTTTCCTCGATCCGCCCTCGCATAATTAAATTTCGTGCTACTTCGCCGCCCAATATCGGTCTCAACCGTTGATATAGGATAATTCAAGATCAACGGTCTGTAGGATTCCCTCTTTCGCGCTCCCGCTATATTTGTCCACATTGCCACCACATATGACCTGAGCCTCCAAATAATGCCATGTCTCTACACTGCTTTAGTCACCTGCTAAATTTGAACTCGGATTTCAAGCATAATTGTTATGGTGATAACACACTGCATACCAGCTTCCATTCATGTTCATTGTATTTTGTGTGTTCCCACATTCAAACAAACAAAATTGCTAGAGAAAGCAAAGGAGTCTTAACTGCAGCGGTGGAAGAGTAGATACAAAGGTACATGCTTGTACTATTATTTCATATTCCGTTGTTTTGTATTTTATTTATTGTCGGTATATGTGTTCACCTAGTTTGTTGTATGTAGATATTGCGTACCTTCCTACATAATAACTTATCTTCATGTCCTTTGTATTTCCTGTGCCGCTACATTGAAAATATTTGAACTCTGTTTATTTATTTTTACATGTCTCCCTGCATACTAACTTCCTTCATGTCCATTGTATTTTTCCTACATTGCTACATTTAAACAAACATAGTGGATGGAGATGATGATGGACTCTTTGGTGCAAATGCAGAGGAGGATTTGAAGAGGTGCATACCTGTACTCTTATTTCATATTCCAGTGTTTAGTATTTCATTTATTTTCTGTGTATTTGTTCTACTGCTTTGCACCTTTTTTGTTGTATGTGTATACTACGTATATTTCTACATAGTAACTTATTCTCATGTAAATTGTATTCTCTTTGCTACTACATTGAAATAAATAGAACTTTATTTCTTTCTTTTACATGCCTTTTTGCATACTAACTTGCCTTCATGTCCACTGTATGTTCGACGTTGCTACATTGAAAGAAACAGATTGGTTGGAAAAGAAGATGAATTCTTATATGCCACATCGGAGGGGTCTTTGGTACAATCTTCGAAAAGGTATACCAACTGTGCTAGTAAATAAAACATACAAAATGGGTGGGGGCATATAATATTGGAATAGAAAACGATGATTTGGCAACAATGGGCCTTTGTTGAGACTTCCCGCTTCCAAACATTGCCCTCCCCATTTCTAATTTTTCCACTTTCTATTATCCCTTTTTTTTCCCTCTTCTATACTTAACTTTTATCTTCTAATTTTGATTTATGGTTTCTTTGCTTAGTCGTCTTTCCAAAAATTCCTAGGTGTGTGGGTTGGTGGACTCACAGGTTCACATTTATGGTCATGCTTCTACCTCATTCCATACTTACCCACTTTTTCGATCGCGGATTCCCAGGTTGGTGGGTTCAATATTGCGCCTCTGGCTTCAGAGGTTCCGCGATATACAGATTGGTCTTCGTACCCCCCCATCACGCCCTATTTACTGTTACACATTTTTTCAGTCAAAGATCAGAGGCATACAATTTGACCGTCGAGTCCTCATGTTTCCTGAGTATCCCTTGACAACCTATTTCGTATTCCATCTCCTTAGACCCTATATGTGACATTCAGAACAATTATAGACAATATACAATGCATATTCTTATTTAGTCCTTTTGATGTTCATCTACACATGCTTGCATAAGAAAAAGTTGGACTAGTAACATGGCCATGAGAAGTCAATCATCGCAAACATCAGCAGACTGGCAAGGCCAAAGGTAAAGATGAATACATTTTGTTCCTTATATGTTTACCAAACAAATATCCTCAGCTATTTATTCATCTATGCCATGGTGAATATATTGATGTCATCTGCAACACATACTTTGCAGTTCACAAGAAGTATCAACAAGCGCAAGCGAGTTGCCAAACATAGGGCAAGTTCCACAGACTAAGAGGTCTGGTTCCAAAACTTTGGATCCATACTTCATCCAAGTTGTGTGTCTACTTGTACATCTATGCTAGGAAAAAAGAAAACAAAAAAATAATGCACACTACCATTCACATTACTTTTCCTGTTCAAAAAATGTCACCAGGTCTAAACTTGTAACACCCAAAATATTATCAATAGAGGGCTTGAACAGTTGCCGAACTGGACAAGTGTTCTTCAGGGACATAATGGTCGTCTATAACACCTATTTGGAAAAGGAAATCAAAACTAGATCCATTATGCGTGCTGACATGACAGACAAGGAGGCCTTGATGACAATCACACTGACTATTCCCACACAACTTATCCAGAAACATGCAAAAATGATATTTCCAGGTAATGGGATATCCATTACAAATTTTAATATATTTCCCAAAACAGTATATGACCGTGGTGATTGGGATATCATTATATCGCTCAACAAAACAAGTATCGTGGAAAAAAATCCTGCTATTTGTTCAGAATATCGTTTCGTCTTGGACACAACTATTAGCCAACTTGCACATAGAAATGACATTTACCCAATCAAAACCATTGGTGCAACTGTCACACTCACGAGAAAACTTGGCTCGCAACACATTCTCCATATAAAATATGGAGAGTCAGACAATGAAAAGGCAATGGTACCATTCTCCATATCCAGTTTTGTCCTTTACTTTCACATGTCCATGTATCTTGGTTATGTTACACAAATATTGCATTGTTCCATGTTGCAGCTGCAATTGTTCAACACCTATTCAAATTTGTTTTCCTCAATGGAACAACAATTGCATAAAGGGAAATTTCCACTTATGCTCTTCAAAAATATAACAAAGAAAAGAGATGTTAAAGAAATGATATTTCCCACAACCCAAGCAACATTTGTAACAGAGTTGCGAACATACATAGTACATGATATCAAGAAACTAACTAGATCTACAATTAGTGTGTGTATACATCTACAATTTCATCCTCACTTTGCTCATACAAATTGCCTTCACAAATTTTCTGTAGTTTTTCTATGATCTTAAAGAATATACAGGACATGCTTTGCCTTTTAATATAATCTCTCTAAAGAAAATGTAGTATGTGGCTCGTTTTAGCACTTTTCCTTGACCGATGAACGTAGCAGGACATACTTTTCCTTTTAATATAAGCTCTCTGACGCAAATGTAGTATGTGGCTCATTTTAACACTTTTCCTTGATCGATGAACTTAGCAAAATTCATCTCCAGGAAAAATTTGAAATAAAAGGATATATACTATGTGAAGTCCTATGGAACTATGATATCAACGACAGGACATTAAAATTAAAATTCATCGTTGTTATACTTGCGGTGAAGTTGACAGTACAATAACTTTACTTAAACATCCCAAAATTGACTTTCTTGTGGCTTTTTGATGCTTCTCTTATACAAACACATCCTGGAAACTATAAGCATGGATCTCTTTATCTATTCCTTGATTAAAGAACATGTTCACATGTTTAATGCACTTCATGGTTACTGTTAAGACCATCTAAAGAACATGTTCACATGTTTAATGCACTTCATGGTTACTGTTAAGACCATCAATGGGAATTTCTTTACACCAATTCTCACTTCCGAAAATTGCTATCCCCTTTCTTTTGCCCTCTGCCTCTCTCGTTACTTAGTCATTTTTCGGAAAATGCCCAAGTGAGGGATTTGGCGGATTCACGTCTCCAGATTTCCACCGGATACTCTTTATATCACTAGCCTGACTGACTTCTTCCCTGCTTCATATTGAACAAAATTTTTGATCACGAAGTTCCTGGATAGGCGGTTCAACATTGGCGCTTCCATTGTTCCGCCACCGCAAACAACACTCAAAATTCCTCGATCTACAAATTAGCAAACAAATTCCCCTTTTTCGCTTTCGCTTTTTGTTTACTTGGTCCTTTTTCAATTGTATCATTTTCCAAATGTCTGTGGTTTCTTTATATACAACACCGAAGTTCCGCAATATAAAAAATTGACTCTCAAAACTGCCATTGTCTCTTTGTTCCATGTTACATTTTGAAATCAACAATTGGCGGTAGATGTTACTCTGACCATCGGGCCTCACGCCTTTCCGAGTAGAGATTGTGGCCCTCGCTTTCAACTCGTGAATATTCTCAAGCAGAATATGTCTCATGCTTTTATATGGTCCGACCAACCAATTTCCCATTGCATACTGGCCACTATTACCATCGTTGGCTCCTAGCCAGGTTTGCTCAACATTGCACTTCCATTGTCCCACAATTTTGCCAAACAACACCCGGAATTCGATATACAAATTGACGGGTTGAAATCTATCATTGTGCCTCGCTCCATGTTACACATTGTGCGCCAAACATTCAGAAATACACTTTGACCATCGACCCTCACGCCTCCTCGAGTATATTCAGGACCCTATTTTGAAGCCCCGCCTGACCGCTTCCATACTTGGCCATTTTGGAATCTCTTTATGGACAGGGTGGAAGAAATGTACAATGCTTAATCGCTCTTTTCCATCCCCTCACACCTTCAGACTTATTTCATATATGCAATTATTAATATTTAATTGTTAGTAGGTCATCGTGGCAGAACCGCTAAGATTAATACACGTCTAAGGCCCAGAAAATTTGTCATTAATATGAATTAAACCAAGATTTTAAGAGAAGAGTGTTATCCTTTCCAAAAATTCATTTCAAACATGATGTAATCTCTTTTGTGCGGCCGGTTGGCACCTTTGACAAATCTCTTAATCCTTAATTGTTTGATCAAGCATCACACCTTCGCGACTTTTTTTTCTAAATATGTAATTAGTAAACTTTAATGGTACAACTCATTACACAATTTAACCGAGATTGTCATTGATTAGCAAAAAAGTCGAGGAGATATTCCATTGATAATGCAAGATTAAACCAATATTTGTGGAGGTTTATATTATCCCTCCCTAATTTTCATTTTAAACGTCATCCGAGTAAAATGAAAAATTTCTCGTTAACTTATGGCAGCAAATCCACAACAATTATGTCCAGATACAATAAACACCTATGGGCATGATGGCCAAAGGTTCCAGTATTCCAGGGCATTTTCTTACTACTCATCTCCTCCTCCTGGAGGCAGTGGGTGAGATGGTCCCTCAGTGCTCTCGGAGATATATTTCAAGCCAAATAATTCCAAGGAAACCCTTCCGCCTGGACAACTCCGTCCACCATGAGGATGGGAGCTGGATTTCTCGACTGAGTGAGGATGGATCGAGGGAATGAGAAAGAAAGATGAATTAACGACGGGATGGAGGAAATGGATGGATGGATGGATGGAGGAAAGATGGAAGATGGACGGATGGATGGATGGATGGATGGATGGACGGAATGGATGGAATGGAAAGGAATGGAATGGAGATCGGAAGAGGAAAGCCGAGTGGAAGGATGGATGGAAGGAATGGAGGAAGGACGGATGGAGGAAGGATGGATGGATGGAAAGGATGGAGGAATGGATGGATGGAGGATGGAATGAAGGAGTGGAGGATGGATGGATGGAAGGAAAGGGATGGATGGAAGGAAGGATGGATGGAGGACGGAGGAGGATGGAGGAATGGATGGATTGACAGGGATGAGAAAGGAGATGGACAGGAATGGATGGACAAGAGGACAGGAGGACGGATGGAGGCAATGGAATGGATGGATGGATGGACGAAGGATGGAATGGATGATGGAAGGATGGACTGAGGATGGATGGAGGGAGGATGAATGGATGGATGGAGGATGGAAGGAAGGATGGAGGAGGATGGACGGAATGGAAATGAAATCCGCCATTTCTTCGAATTTCTTTCGGGGATTGTCAGGTTGGTGGGTTCACGAAATATCCAATCCTAATCATTGTTTCCTGTGCACGCACTTTTCGTATTTCTTTCCAAGTATGCAATAATCGAGGCTTATTGCTAACAATTCATCATGCCTCAAGGAGACCGTCATAATAACTGCTCCTACACAACTTCTGTGTTATTAAACATGCGTAAAATATCCCGCCGATAATGGGATATCTATTACAATACTTACCGACTTTTTTTCGCTTTGTGGGTTCCTCGGACAAAGTGTTCACATTTCCTTGCATTGTTCTGGGACCTCAAACAATAATTCGAAATTCGCGGATATACATGAAGAAAAGATATTTCCGTGTAATGGATATCTATTAAAAATTTTCAATATATTAGTGAAAACGATTCCGACCGATCGCTTCCCCATTCCACACTTAGCTCACTTTTTTCGACAAGGGTTTCTGGATAGGCGGGTTCAATATTTCTCTTCCATTGTTCCATGACCTGCAAAAAAACACCAAATTCCACACAAATATACAAACGTCCATTTGACCGCCCCCATCATGCATCTCTTTTCCTTTTACTTTTTGTACCAAAATTTCCAAGACATACAATTTGACCGCTGGGCCCTCACCTCTCCTCACAATCCCTCTGTAACCTATTTTGAAACCCGTCCAACCGCTTTTCAAATTGGCCATTCCTTACTTGCTCTTCCCCATCCCCGTCACATTCACACTTGTTTATAATAAAACATTTAGAAAACACACACACACACACACACACACACACACACACACACACATATATATATATTATAAGGACATACTTTTCACCGTCAGCCTTCACCTCTCCCTTTCTCGCTTCGCTTTGCAACCCTAATACTTTCAACCCTCGGCCCAACTGTTGTTCATCTATGTAATAAAAAAATGTTTATATATATATATATATTATAAAGACATATATTTTGACCATTGGGCGCTCACCTCTCCTCAGTATCGCTCGAACCCTACTTTCAAGCCTGTCCGACCATTGTTCATACTTATGTATGTATAAAAGAGTCTTATTTATAATAACAAAGATTGTATATATATATATATATATATATATATATATATATATATATATATATATTATATATATATATATATATATATATATATATATTATGTGGGTGTGTATATATAAGGTCTTATTTCTAAGTATGCAATTAGCAAGCCTTAATGCTAAACCAAAACTGGGATTTGAGGAGATCTCCCATTAATACACATTAAACCAAAATTTCTGGAGGGTTATATTATCCCTTCCGAGTGTTAATTTCAAACACCATGGAATGTCATTCGCATGTCGTCAGGTTGGCCCGTTCACAAAATCTTCAATCCTTAATTTTGAAAATGAGTCTGACCGACCGTTTCCCTATTCCATACTTAGCCACTTTCCCGAAATTCCGCAAATATACAAACCGTCCGGTGAACTGCCCCATTATGCTCTCTTTTGTTTTACATGTTTTGCAGTAAAAAATCTTAGACATAAAATTTGACCGTCGGACACTCACCTCTCCTGAGTATCCCATGTAAACCAATTTTGAATCCCGTCTGACCGCTTTTCATACCTTGTCATTCTTTGCTTGTTCTTCCCCGTCTCCGTCACCTTCACAGTTGTCTATAATAAATATATATATATATATATGTGTGTGTGTGTGTGTCTTGTTTCTAAATATGCAATTAGTAAGATTTAATGCTAACAACTCATCATGCAGGAACCGTATAGATTGTTATTGATGAGCGAAAGGCTCGAGGAGATCTCCCATTAATACACATTAAACCAAGATTTTCAGAGGGTTATATTATCTCTTTCGAGTGTTGATTTCAAAATCATGGAATGTCGTTTGCACGTCGTCGGGTTGGCACATTCATGAAACCTCCAATCCTTAATTTCTCTTCGTCGTAACCGCCACCTTCGCACTTCTAAGTATGCAATAAGTAAGCTTTACTGCTAATATATCATCATGCAACACCCATAGAGATTGTCATTAATGATCGAAAGGATCGAGGAGCTTTCCCATTCATAAGCATTGAACCAACATTTGCGGAGGGTTATATTATCCCCTCCAACTGTTCATTTCAACAATCATCTGGAGCAAACGAACATTCTCATAAACTTATGGCACCATATCAATAGTAGTTCTATGGAGATACAATCAAAATCTTCGGGCGTGAGGACCAGAAATTCCAGTGGTCCAGGGCATATTATTATTACTCATCCCCTACCGCCCAGACCGAAATAATTTGGACCTCTGGGATTTCTCGTGCAGGCTGTGTCCTTGAATTTTTTGACTGTAAGGAGTTGGTCTCTTGGTGCACCGATAAATATATTTCAGGCCAAATAATTATTCCACAGCGGGACCACTCTTTTGTTTCTTTGTCACTTCAGGTCTTCCGCCAGACGTTAAGATTGTCAGAGCCGACATTGACGTTCAAAGGAGAATATTCCAAGAAGTTCCTAAGAAAGCATAATAACAGGTTGGACCTCTTGCCTGAGTTCTTGGAAGATCCGATGGCAGTTCCCAAAGATATCACAAGATTTCACGTTAGTTCATTTAGAAATCTATTCCGGGAGATTTCTTGGTTATTTACAAGAATAAAGGGACAGGAATCCATAACAACTATTTCCCACATGGTTCTTTATATTTTGTATTTCACAGTCAAGGAACAAGCCATTCTTTATTGGGGGAAGATAATTTCCCATGAAATCTGTTCCCAGTTGTCAAGCTTCAAAAAGGAGAAGAAATTTTATATGTCATCCTACTTGGTTTTTGTGATAGCTTATTGTTGCCAGTTTCCAAAACTGTCTCTTTCCAAGAAGCTAAACTGGGAATTCAACCCAGTAACGTTCTGGTACCATGCCTTGTGGAAGCATGAGGCCTCCCACTATTTTTATGAGGTTTTTAATGACTTTGTGTCTATTTTCAAAGTTTTATTGTTAGGAGAAGATGCTCCCCGCATATCTGACCAGGAAACCAGGTTTTTGGAAAGGAAGGGGGCACTTCAACATATGGATAATTACACTGTGATAAGCCTATTTTTGGATCCAAGGAAAAACTTTCTCTCCTTCCATGTCACATTACAGACATAATGTTTGTTACAGAAATAGCAAGGCAATACAACTACTGGTTGCATCTATTCCATGAGAAGAGAAAAAAACAGTTCATTCCTTTGTCTTGGAAAGTCGGGGACTTCGTGTTGAGGACCATCAACAAAATTAACGAATTCGCAGCCCATTTCAACAACTTGAACCTAAGATATGTTGAAAGCCTAAGAGGGTTCGCCCCTGATAAAAACAAATTAGAACATTTACTAACAGTTGGCCTCGACAATTCTTTTTTCAAAAAACACCTGAGAAAAAATAGAGACACTGGCGACAACGCTCCTACTTCTGATGTCGGTGACCTAGACACACTACAAAGCACCACTGAATTGTACAAGCAATAGGGAAAAGGCCCCAGTGAGAAGAGTGTTTAATCAATGGATAACACTCCCAAAAGTACGACATCCCGTAGCATCTCTCCAACGGCCCACCATAGCAATAAAGAAACTCAAAATTTTTCAAACGCAGGAGGAGATAACGACTCTCCTCACCCTAAAATTGATAGTTATCACAAGCTTCCCGTGGACAAGAAGAGAAAAAAAATTGTAGGACAGGCAGAAGAGCCCAAAATTTAGAGTGAGAACATGGAACTTGAGCCTAATCTGCATAGCGTATTCCGCAACCTTGATCAGCCCAGAGACGCGATCCAACATAGTCTTCCAATGGACATAGCTGATACCAAAATTTTTGACGAATATGAATCCTTTGTGTTCTAGAGCGTTGTTTTTTACAGTGAGTCTAAAAAATTAATTATTGAAAAGAGAGATTTAAAAAATAAGAAAGGAAAATTTCGTTCAGAGGTTAACCTTGAGAACATGCAACCGTCCCAAATCTGTCAACTTCACATAGAAACTGAAGATGCTCTTGATGATTCCATTGGAGGCATTGAGGTCGAGAATTTCAGACTGAAGCACCGGGTCAAGGAATTGGAGGAAGCTTTGATTCCTATGCTATTGCTTGCTAGTCCTTTAGAAATAGCCATGCCTTCCACCCTTGCATCCAAGTTAAAAGGATCCTCCAGCCTCCTCGCATCGTGTAGAGGATATGTGGAGAATAATATCAAGAAAATAATGGAACTGATTGCTTAGGCGTGAGAAACATCACAAACCATGGCTTCCCCTGGAACGAGGGAACATAATTTGCTCGAACATTTGCACACAGATTTAAAAAATGAATAATGTTTCTATTTAGACACAGTCCTTCCTTTTGGAACCATTGTCAACAACATGACAGAAATGAGAAGAAGACAACAAGTTTTCCCATCCAAAAACTAGATCACTCAATTAAATGCATGCTGGAAAGAAAAAGTGAAGAACCTGCATCTCATTGTCCAGTCATGTGAACAAGCCATATCAAAGAAAGAAAAATTATTCACAATGTTGACCAAAATAGACTTAGCCGGAAGGACCAACAACTTCAATACCCCAACTTAATTGTCAACTCCTTGCCCTTAACTAAGAAAGCCTTCGATAAACAGGTTGATATTTTTAAGGCGTTGTCTTTGGAAAAGTTTTACAACATCCTTGAATATGGTGAAGATGACGTCGACAACTGGCTAGTCGACTATTTTATACAGAATGTAGAAATTGTTCAGGATCTGTGTAATCTTTATATCGATCTAAGGGAATTAGAAAATGAACTTTTCAACATAAAAAATTGGAATGAGATCAACGTCACCCCCTTGAGAAGCTACATTGAAGAATGGCTCGAAAGGGAATTGAATCAGGTCGTCGACGAAAGGCAACAGGCAGTTGCCACGATTCCAGTAGCCGTCGACGAAAGAAATAAAAAGGCATCAACAAGCACATAGAAAAAGGGGTGATATGGACCATCATTGTAAGTCTATACTCATCACATCTTGCTTTATTTATCAATCTAGTTATTCCACTTTTTTAAATAGAAATGTCTAGCCAAAGATTGATACCTTTCAATTTATTCCTTTTGGGTATTACACTCTATCATCGCCCACTTCTTATTTCCACAATCCTATTTCTTGTACATATTTATCTTATGGTCTGTGGGAGCCTCAATCCAAGTCTATATGACAAACACATTTAAATTTTCAGGAATATGTAACAGACAATATTATTTTTTGACATATTTCAAATAAAATTGTTTTTTTATCTCCTTTTATATATATGTCCTCATAAATTTTTATCTTCCACTGTGTTGAATGCCAATAAATTGTGTTTATTTAATTTGAATATAATATTTTTTGTCCTGGCACATATAGTGACAAAATAGACAAAAATTTTGAACATAACAAAATAGATTATATAGTTTCAAAAAATAAATGGGACTCTAGGGGCCACATGTCATTTACTGCATGTATACCACTTGTGCTTCATGTTGCTTGCCACATCTCCATGCAGTTTATATCTACCTCCGCTCCTTTTTCCCCGTCCATGTGCATTTATTCCCAATTTAACCCGACAGGGACTACGCTGCCATGCAACACTTGTTGATAAGAGGGTTGAACTCATTCTTGTCTTTGTGTCTTCATTGAGAACTACCAGGTAGAGTACTCTTTACACTCGTTAAGAACGGTGAAGAGTGCATTGAAAATCAAAGTTAGGTTCATTAGTACAATATACCTATTTTATGTTATTTATGTTGTTTTATTTTATTTAATTTTTTTATTGAATTTTTATAAAGTAAATTATTGTATAAGTTTTTTTAATTTCTTGGCATGTCATTATTCTTGACTTTCTCGATGTTCATTCTCTTTAACATGGAGGTGCCTTGAAATGGCTTTCCAAATATGTTTTCTATGTGCTCTTTCTAAGGAATTTTCTTTTGAAATTCCTTGAATTTGAAAAAATAATATAAAAATATAAGTGTAGTAAAACTTATTTAAAAGTTATAATTGAATTAAAAATAAATAAAAAAGATTATACAATCACTTGATAATTTTTTTTTATCTATGTGTTGATAGCATAATTGATAAGGGCTATGATATGATTGAATTATTCACTTGATACCGAATATGAAAAGATATAGGTGAATATGAATAATCATGGGGAGTTCAATAGACTTATTGGAAAATGAATCCAAAGGTCATAAACATTGTAGTTATATGTGTATCAGTGGTATCAAAGCTCATATAGTCTTAAAGGTCAAGTAATTCCATGCTAGTGTTCCATGGGAGGCCATTGATGAGCCAATGAAGAAGATTTGCAATGAAGAAGAAGAAATAACACTGGAAATGCACACAATCTAAGGAGAAGACGTCATTGAAGGGGAAATTCATTGATTTTGGAGTGTTTGCTGGTAAAATTTAGATTTCTCCTTCAATATTTATTTGTTTTAAATGATTTCAATTTTGTTGAAAACTATATTTAAATATGCACCAAAGGGTATTTTTGTATTTCCAGTATTCATCTTTGTTTTAAATATATGCATCTCGTAAGAACGCAATTTTATACTATCACGAGGTATGCAACCATTAAAATGCAAATTGTGGCCACTATATAGAGCCAAATTAAGCATATAGCATAGTGTTGGAAAGGTATTTCAAATATATATCAAAACCCTCTCAATATCAATTGAAAAAAATAAGTGTTCAAGGAGAAAATATTGCTGATAAATTCACCCAAAATGAAAAACAACCCCTACAAATGAAAAATGATTTTTTCTCACAGTAAAAGCTTTTGTTTTATGAGATAATAGTTTCAAATGGAACACCCTGGTAATTATCCAAACGGGTATCTTTTATTTTTTTCGATTAACTTATTGAATAATGAGATTTCTCTTGGCAATCTGTCCACAATGATCTGTCGATTATCTGCAACAAACATCATGCAACTTTGAAGTCGTTCTCATTCCAACAATATACACCAACCATGCATTCCATTATTTTCTCATTGGAATAATTGTGCTCAGTTTATTATATATATTGAGCATTATTTTTATGGCTTTGCATATTACTTAGCACTCATGCTTGAGCTATGCCAATTTTTTTCCATTCTTTGAGAGTTAATAAGTAAGTCTTTCAAGCTTTTTGCATGGTTGCCCCATAAGCTAAATCTTTTAAGGAATTTAGCTTGCTAGAAAATACATTTCAACTATTTGTTTTGATCTTAAGAAAGTTGATTGTAACTTTCTTGAATAATTTGCATTTTCAAGAATAATTGTAACTTGCAAATAGTATTTTTGCAAGTTGAATTACATTGTAAATGAGTGCATTTTCGGTAGACGCTGACACCCTTCATTTGTTGAATTTGAATTGTAGAGTCTAATTGTTAAAGGGTGGAATTGCAAGAAACCCTTGAGGTCTAAGTCAATGTATAAATGGATCAAATTGATGAACTATTAGGGTTACTAAACACTCCAATACTCTCTTCTCTGGAAAATATAGTCACAATTGACATAACAAATCTCACTGATGCTCTAACTTGTTTACAACATTCATAGGACAAAATCAAATTTCTCCATCTTGAATCACAACTCCAATAGGAAGAAATACAACAAAAGAATCATCATTCTGAACTAGTCATTTTTCATAACAACTCACTTTTTTAATTTGAGAATGATTCTTATCAGCAACCAACACATGATGAAATCAGTGAGCCAACTTCAGATATAAGTGCAGATGAAATTTAGTTTTCTCTTTCCAAGCCAATCATCATACCTTGGTGTCACATACCCACTACCTCAATCAACTTTTTTTGGTCTTCTGCCGAATCAGAAGCCCTAAAAATCCATGGAGGCCCAGCGTAAGCTGGCTCTTTCTCTCTCTCTTCGTTCCCATGTGATCGCGGGTCATGATCATAGTTCAAATGAACGCATTGTCTGTTGTATTTCACATCTCGGCGCTACGATGGTGTCAAACCGTTTGGCTTTGCAACCGCCGAACCCCGACAGGGATAACGACCGACCAATAGGGATGAATCCCAACAGGGCTAGAGATCAACCAATGAGAACAGGCCCCGTCACACGGTTAAGTGGAGTACAGGTGGTAGAGGGGGGAGTGCGACACGGTAG
>SNQJ01S0178543.1:29940-49600 GCA_010110895.2 Picea sitchensis | reverse complement strand
TTCTCCTTTTCTTGATTATGCTACTAGAAATGGATTGTTATATATAAATTTAATCAGTTGTGTGTGTTGCAGTCCGAGGATAGACTTATCCTCATTAAAGAAGTCCATGCATCTGCATGTGGGGGTCATTTTGGCACCACAAAGACCATCCTCAATCTCAACCACTATTTCTTTTGGCTAGCCTTATCTAGACCAAGTAGAAATATTCATACACTATTGTGCTCTCTTCTCTCAAACTAAACCATCTAATAGGAAAGATGGTATGTACCATCCCCTCCCGATCCCTTCTCGCCCTTGGCAATCCATATCGATGGATTATATCAGTGGTCTCCCAACCACTCTTCGCAAACATGATGCGATTTGGGTTGTTGTTTGTCATTTCTCAAATATGGCTCTTTTTATCCCCTGTCACAAAACTACTTATGTTGTCCAAACTGCTGAGCTATTCTTTCACAATGTTTGGCCACACTTTGGCTTACCTCAAAGCATTATTTCTGACCGTGACTCTCGTTTCTTTAGCATTTTTTGGCGCACTCTTTGTTCTCTTCTTGGCTACAACCTCAAATTCTCTATGACATTCCATCCCCAAACGGACGACCAAACCGAAGTGGTTAATCAAGTTCTAGTACACTCTCTCTGCACTTATTTTGTGAAGAACAAACCATGGGATACCTACCTGCACATTATCCAACATAGTTATAACCGAGCTTCCCATTCGTCGACTAGTTACTCCCCACTTGAAGTCTGTCTCATTTTCCAACCTTTGGCCCCTTCTAAGATTCCCTTGATGCTCTCTTATGAGGGATCAGTACATCAACAAAAAAAGAAAATATTCGCTGAACAATACATAAAGATAATTGCTCACCATCATGCGTGGGTAACAGAAGCATTGCAAGCTGCCCAAGCTCATGCCAAGGCAAGACATGATAAGCACATAACACCTTTGGTTTTCCAACCCCCAAGATAAAGTGTGGCTTTAGTTGAACAAACAAAGATTCAAAGGCAAACATCATAAGTTGCATCCTTTGTGATATGGACCATACACAGTGATGGAATGCATTGGTGATAATTCCTACCATCTAGATCTTCCCCCGCAACTGAGAATTCATGATGTTTTGAATGTCAACAATCTAAACTTGTTTGAGTCATCTCTTCTCAAAGAAGTGGTTCCAGTGCAACATCTGGTGGAAAACATTCCATATTTCCAACCGCCACTTCTAGAAGAAACCATTCTGGAGCAATGCATTCACCAGACTCGTTCTACCAAGTATATTTCATATCTAGTGTGTAGAAAAGGAGATACTCCGGCACAAGCACGATGGGTTTCAACATACAAACTCAAAAGAAGTTTTCCTCACCTAATCGCAGAAGCAGGGGACACTTTCAGCTCCAAACAAGGAGGAATTGGGCCACATGGGCATCCCATGGAGCAAGGCGTGCCATGATTTTAGCTTCGCCAGTCCTCGTTTATTCCAGTTCCATTTTTTTTCATAGAGTTAGTGTCGGTTTTGTAGTGATATGTTATGTTTCTAAAGACAAAGTCTTAATTAATAAAGTTTATAAAATAGTAGCTAGATTGGGGCTGGGTGCCTCCTTGTTTTGGGCTGCGTGGATTTTTGTTTTTGTTTTCAGAAGCATTCTATGTGGAGCTTCGTCTCTATTTTGGAAATATTTCTTTCTTTTTGTTTCGTCTCCATTGTAAAAGGAAGCCATGGAATCGAATGCAAGGATTGATGGTGTTTGTTCCAACTTCTATTGTGTATATCATATGAACATTTTACAGAGATTTGAGTTCTCTTATTGATTCTCTCTCTTCATGGTGGATCAATTTAAAATCGACTCAATTAAAAGCTCAATTAAAAAAGTCAAAAGCTATTATATATATATATCATATTTACTATTACTTTAGCATTTACAATTACTATTACTATTACTATTTAATATTACTATTACTTTTATTACTTTAATATATTTACTATTACTTTAGCATTTACTCAATTAAAAAAGCCACACGCTATTATATATATCATATTTAAACTATTACTTTATTATATTACTATTACTTTAGTAAATTTACTATTACTATTACTATTTATATTTACTATTACATCTTTAATATATTTACTATTACTTTAGTATTTAGTATTTAGTATTACTATTTACTATTTAGAGCTATGAAAAATGATTCAGTGTATTAATTAATTGAGGAAATAATACTGACATAGATCTGTCTTAACCCCAGATCTATCAAGCATCGAGAAGGATCAAATCTCTCGAGGTGCAAACCTTTTTTAGAGTGCAAAACTTGAGGAAAGGTTAAAGGTTTGCACCTAGAGAGATTTGATCCCTCTCAAAGCTTGATAGATCCGATGTTAAGATGAATCTATGCTGGTCTAATCTAACATCACGTGATAACATCTCCCCCATACTAGGTTGTAGAGGTTCTCGCTACTCTCAGTGCAATGATTAAATCCATATGCCAAAAACACTATAGCTAGTAACATTAAATGCAAAGTAGAACAGAGTAGTGATGACATGATGAACATATTTAACCAATACCTCCACGGATTCATAGTTAATATGGACCAAGCGTTCGATGCAAAATCGTGATGAAATGTGTTAATCTTGCTTAACCTGATTATCAATGGTGCACAATGAGATATTAAACTGTGGAAAAATATTATCATCAATTGTGACATAAATGATCATTTCTCTAAAGAAACCATTATTAAGTTAGGTCAATTTAGAACACAGTTTCCATGACAACACTCAAGGCACATTACCATCAGATTCGATGCTATTGTTCAAAATGATGAACATGTGGTGGTAGGTCCAATATCCAATCAATATGTCAACAATGTTGAAAAACCAAGGAAAAGTATCATCTTCTAAAGCTCATTAATCATTATATGTTTAGGGCATCAGTGTTCCAAATTGCGAGATTATGTCAAACATTTACAATAGTATATACAGTGACATTCAAAGCATAGGATTGCAAAGTGAAACATAGAATATCAAAGAGAGACTTATTAACATCATTTGGGGCACATTGTCATGAGTTTAATGTTATAAAATATTTAGATATGGTGTTGTCTAAAAGTTCAACTTTTTGGCATTTTTGCTTGCATTCAGCAATATAAATTTGGGTGAAATCATAATTTTATGTTGTTTAAATTGGATTTCTAAGTGCATAAATGGATTTAGTATGTTGAAAAACCTATAGGGAACTCATATTATACAGACTTAACCATTCAAATCTGCACATCTAGCAATGTCTCACCGAATTTTGAGCAAAATTAAATGGATAATATCCTCAGGAAAAAAGCCAAAACATAGAACATTTAGACTACAACTTTAGATATTGTTATCCCTTATCCTAGGGATAACTAAGGAGATTATGTCTCGAGGCCCACATGTCCTAGACATGGAGTACCGAGAGCCATATTGACTTGAGCCTGGCCCTGGAGGGCCCATCCTTTTCTTCAGTGCCTCCATCCTGTCAGCAACAACAACATCCATCCAATCGTTCTGGTCCTTCAACAGTAGTGGGTCTTGCTCCATGAGGTAATGAGTTTGGGTATCGTGGTATGTGTCACTTTGATTCTCAAAACATTTGAATATGTGCATTTAATTCTCTTTTACTACATGGCGTGTGCTTGGACTTTATTCCTTTTGACTTGTCCACACCTAGGGGGGGGTGACAAGATGCCCTAGCAAGTTGGTTCCCCATAGGAGTGAGTTTCCATTGGGCTGGTTCATGAAAGGTCATCGTCCATTCGCACCATACTTATCACTTTTCATTTTCTTCCCTCTCATCCATCCCCTGCAATGGTTCAGGCATTGGGTTTGCCAAGCTAGCAAAGGGTTGTACCTTACCTTGTGGGAAGAAGGGGCTAAAGGACCATAGGGTAAAAGTAGCTGGCAAAATATAAAATCCAAAATAACAAAACCTTGAGATGCTTTGCCCAAGGATCCCCGAGAAAGCAATAGAAGGCTTCTCAGCAAGAAATTGAGGGACCCATAAAATAATAAACTCAAGACCTGGTTGGAGGATAGGGGGTCTCATCACGAGCCAACCTATTAGGTCCATGGGCATGTAGTGGTATGACACTACCATTCAGCTGGTCATCACGCTAGGGTAGTGGCTCTTGGTGGCATAGCCAAGATAAACAGGGTCTCATCACGAGCCATCCTTCTCATCTCCGTGAAATTCTTGTGGGCAACGTGTCACCACTGGTCACCACGCCAGGGTAGTGTCCCCCAACTATTCTCTTCAAAGAAAAAGCAATAAGATAAAAAGGTAAAAAGGCACTGAATGGGCTTGGAAACATTTGCATCCATGACAAGGTGCAACTCACCCTCTTCAGAGGTACCCACAGGTAAGCCATACATTTCCCTGTCATCACTGCACCCATTGCCCAAACATCCCCATACCATCTCATGCACTTACATGACCTGGATTGGTCTTCACCTAGAAACATCTCACATCTAAGAAGAATTAGCCCAATATGGCATCCTGAAACCCTCTCCAAACCTGGCTTGTAGAATAGCATAACGTCTTTGAGCATTTGTCTAGGAAAATGGGGTTTTATGCACATGTTTATATAACTTGATTATTAGATGTGATTGACATTTCTATGATCCCTGTGACTTATGAGCCCATGGAGGGCATACTTGGTGTTCTTGTAGGACCATGCTCGATGGACAGGTACACACGGGAAGATGATTAGCTCGGACCTCCATATGGCTAGAAGTCCACCAGATGGATGTTGAGACCCCAGCCAGGGGCAGACATATACCAGAGGCTTGCACCGGAGAGAGAGGAGGACGTTCCACCAGAGACAACCTGGCATGCCTAGACCCAGGGGGCTCTTTCCCTCCCACCATGATGTTGGCCCTTGAAGGCCCTTGATGTCATCATTTAGAGCATTGACGTCACCCAGTTGAGGCCCCCGTCTTGAGGACGACATTGGTTGGCACGTGTGGCATTTCCAGAGGGGTTTTGAGCCCCAACGTTCCACTTGGAGGGCCAACGTTCTAGAAAGGAAGCTAACATCACCCTAAAAATCTCAAATTAGGGTTTTATTTGTCAAATTTATGTAAAATTGGATTTTCTCATGTAAACTGGCCATGTCGGCCTTTTTTGACCTAATTTTGTAATTGGAGGTCATTTTCATTATATAATAGGGGATTTTCCCCTTGTTTTTTTCATGATTCATTCACTCACTAAGTGAGGTCTGAAATTTTGGCTCCTTTAAGGCTCTTTGGCTGAAATTAAGTGGTGCACAACTCTTGGAGGAGGCTTATATTGGTGTTTTTGGCATTTTTCTCAGTGGAAAGTCTTCAACTAGGCTAAGTGCTAGATCATTCTCAGTGAATGTAAGTGAATTTCTGCAATTCTTCTTAACTTTGAATGGTTATGGTACATTTACTTTGCATTTTTTCAAGATTATGAAATTGCTAGCATAAAACCCTAGGAGATCAAGCACATGTTATTGTCCTTGTCTTAATAGCTTTTCACCTACTAGATTATGCTAGAAAGCCTACCTTTTGAAGCATTGTGATAGAGACCTGCCATTGCAGCACTCTAGCATCATTTGCTTCATCAAGCCATTGTTATCTTAAAGCTTGAGCTAAAGAAGAAGAAAAACTGCTAGGGCCTAGGGTTACCTACTTCCTAGTAGTCGTTTTCCTTCTAAGGCTTGTTGATTGAGGCCTTGGGTTACCAACACCTCAACCATCATCCTTCTTTATCCTTACCTCATACATTATCATTTGCTTCCTTAACGTTTGTTGCTGCAAAGTGACTCCATTAGCCCTAAATACATTGATCTAGACCTTGCATTTGATTGATTGATGAGATCAACCCTTAAATCTTTTACATCAAGCTATCTACTAACCTTTTCTAACCCTAGATTAGACTAATTCACTAACCTTCTTGTTTTTTTTACATAAGTAAGCTACAACCAATTATAACAGCAGTAAAAGCTCTTAAAAGCAATTACAAAAGTTGATTTTTACATTGCCTAATTAACTTCTGACAAGTGCTAGGATATTGCCATTGTTGGATTATCATTTATGGTCATTGTGAAGCTTATTTAAGGCATTGATTAATGTGAAGCTATCATCTTGTATACATTGTTGTTATAAAAAATTTGTTTGCTTCATCTCGCATCAACTTATTGCTTTTATCGACAAGTCCAAGGTTTTATGAAGCACTAACATCAAATTGTACTTGCAAAAGATATTGTTTTCTTATTGCTTTGTTCTAGACAGGTACACTCAAGCATATAATTGCTTCATTTGCTAAAACCTTGGGACTTTCTGATCAATGTGACTTGTGAGAGGGGACATATTTTATTGACACTTCAACCTTTGTCTTCTCAAACCCCCAGGTCATCGGGGACGTCTCCCCTAGGATATCATCCCCAAATAGAAATAGGTGTCTTATTAAGGTGACAGTGATAGGACAACCTCTTGTTACGCCAATTTGCCCTCCTTTAGCCTTTCCCTATTGGACAAGTACAAATTGCACGATAACATTTTGGTGTCATTTTCGGGGAACACTGAGTCAATTCTCCTAAAAAATGACACTTTTTGAGAAGCCTTTCCTCAAAAGTATTTATCTTACAAAGCTTACCTGGCGATTCCACTGAGGGTGATCCCCTCATCCCTTTGATAGTTTTAAGAAAATTATCTGGCGACTCCACTGACCTTTTCCAAGGTGCCACCTTACTCTCAATTCTGTGATATTTCCAAGTTATGGGATCATGACGCTCTAGGAACAAGTGTTATCACATAATCTTGCTAGGGGGTTGTTTTTCCTTATCAACAACGCCTTGGTGAACAAATGCGAGGAAAGGGGTTAAAAAACCCACATTTTTACATTTATCCAAAGTCTGGGCGAGGATTTGATGGTTTGGAGCACTATGCTAAGGGGTGCATAGATATGAGCAGCTAAGATCTGCGCGCTCAGATTTACGGCATAGGGCCCATATCGGACCCCCTTTGACATTCTACCTTTAGCGGGGGGGGGCGAGTTGGTGGTTTTTGAATGTGCCCCCCCCACTGTCGTGGTGCCTCCTCATGAAATTGAACCCCCCTGACCTTTACCGCTTACCACTCTCCCCCCCCCTCCGAGTAGAACACTTACCACTCCCGCTTACCGCTCCATCATCTTGCTGCCATTTGTCCCCCACTCGATCTCTCTCCTCCGCTTATAAATTCTCCCGCTCCCCCTCATCCTTTCGTTGCAACACACCTATCCTCAAATCACCTATGTGTCATATCCCTCTTCACTTCCACCTACCATCTCCTGCCATGTGTTCTCAATCGCACTCTGCCTCACCTCCATCTAGGCAGGTTGTCCCCATTGCGCTTACTACCACAGTCTCTCTTTTGCCTCCACATCATGGTCTCGTGCCACATCGCCTCTTCGCCTTTACACCTAAGCGCCCATGCATACCCAGTAACCTGTCGGTCACACCCATCGCCTCAACCTCATTAGCTCCGTCCACGTCCACCAGCCGGGACCCTCTGCTGAAGTCCGATGAAGCAGCAGACGACCAAAGAGGGGCCTCCACGTCTTCCAGGTGTCAAGTTTGACTTGGGTCGTTCGGTTCTCGATGTAACAGTTATGAAGCGAGGGAGGTAGTTGGAACGTCATCTCCCCCCATGAATGAAGAAGTCAGAATGGTCTGACCGTGAAGGCAATCAGTCAACTCAAGCAGTCTGAGATCGTGTGCATAGAGAGACTGCTTGCCTAGTCTGACAGAGTAGAGCTCAGAGGGACTAGCAGAGCCTAGATTGTGTCGGACAGAGGAAGGCGTGTGGAGAGGAGACTAGTAGGTGCAGGCAGAACGAGAAATGCGACTCCATGGAAGCTCGAGGATGTCTCTACTAAGGATGGTGTAATAGTTCTGAGTATATAGGAGTCATTCTCATTTTTTTTTAAGGAGGTGGATGGTTGAGTGTTATCGGACTAATCGGTAGGTGCGGACACTAACAGATCTCCCTAGATCCACTTGGATCTAGAACAAAACAGGGCATGACACGACTCTTTCCCTAAGTTGTAATCATTGAATCTGATAAAAGGGAGGAACAAGTGACATACCTTTATATCGCTTCCTTAGGTCTCTGTTGCTCCCGCTTCGCTCTGGTGCTCGCGTGAGGTCAAGTCCAAGACAACACAAACCAACCAAAGTGAAGATAGCAAAATGTATTCAACGTCAACTTATGCACATGATCAAGGAATTACACAATAAAGTAAGAGTGACTTTATGGGAAAGGGACATGCCGCTGTATCATATTAATTGAAAGTAGAAGATACAACCTGATCGCCTTGATGTCACAAGCTTCCTTTCAATGACCCTTGGTTCCAACACACACAATTGCTCTGTACTTGCACGAAGAAGATCCAATTCCTCTTGATAGACCAACTAGAGTCTTCAAGCTTCTGTCCAAGCAGGGTTCTTCACACAATTCTTTCACCAATTCTTCATTCAATCTTGCTTAATCNNNCCTTGCAATATATAGGAGAATGAGAGATGGTTACATGGATGAGGATAATCCCATCAAATCTGAGAAGTCAGTAAAATGACAACCATACGAATGCCAACTCATTTTCTAGAAGATTCCCTTCTAGAACCCTCGAGACCTCTTCCTCTTTCCAAGCCTAAAAATAGGTTCGCACCCTGTGTACGGAGAAAACTGTGAGAAGTTCGCACCCTAAGTGTAGGTGGCCTGCGAGAATGAGGGATTCTCGCACCCTAGGCTATAGGCAGCCTACGAACTCACTTTAAAAATATGTTTTTGGAAGGAGGTAAGGGCCACTTTTCTCAGGCAAAAAGTCCTTGTAGGAGCCTAAATACACCATTGTTAAGACATCACCAAGATGACCAAAATCATGTGTAATAGAATGCCCCCCAAAGTATGAGGCCAAAATCAGTGACAACAAAAATACTTTGTAAACTGCGTGTGTGTGTCGGAAACCAGGAGTGCACCTAATCGGAAACCTGCAAACAACCAAGCATCTGTAGAATATAATACTAGTTATGAGGTAGGCATTCCCATACTTAGATCACAGACGGATGATATCATGAACGTAGGTCATGGCCACCAATCATACACTGTGGATCCATGCCGTAAAAAAATACTGCATAGACACCAGGAATACACTGTGGATCTATGTGAGAAGACTCAAATTAGGACGACATAGCCACGTGACATACAAAGTGGATCTATGTGTCGATGCAAATCATACATACTTCATCGTAGCCTGGATAAAAAAGATGAAACCCAGGGTCTTCAATCCCATCACCTGAAAGTACAAATCTAACCATGTGATTACATGTGCTAAAGTCGAACATGGTAGAAACCACTTGATTAACGATCATTGATGAAACCATTAACAAGTGCGAGGGAAATCACCATTAATGTTAATGACTCCCAAGGTACACTAGTACAATCCATCGAATGTGAATAAATGAGTTGAGGTCGAACATTCGACGGAATCTCTCGATCAGAGGTCAATGATGAAAACCCACTATCGAAAGCGAGGAAACCTGCCATTGAGGCATGCAAGTTTCAAGGTACCAAACAATTTCTAAGTCTTGTTTCCGGATAATGAGCTGGAGTCGACGGAACAAAACTTGTCACAGGAGGGCCTTGATGTATCCCCCATCAATGACACAAAATGAGTAACAAATTTTGAAGGTGAAAAAGAGTATGATACAGATGAAAATGGACACAGGGAAGGCTGACTGGGTAAGAATGGACAACTGTAGATGGCCGACTCAATAAAGGTTTTGGATGAACTTCTCTTGAATATATGAACGACATGACCAAGAATTTGGCAGCATTGACTCAGAGACGACTCAAGATATGACCTTGTAGCAAGTCAAATGAGAGACAAATGGATTTCCCAAACCAGCTTCAAACAATGAATAGGGGGTGTCATGTTCAAGAGCGACACTTACTGCCAAAAAATATGAATACGAAGACACATCCCTTTCCCAAATTTTCCCCCAGCATTTCGGGCGAGTACCTCTTTATTTTTACGCAAGCTTGAGGAGGATAACATATTCTTGTTGATGTAAGATCATCCTTCGGACGAGTCCCTCGGAGTATGTTTAACGAACCCTAGGAAGGAGTGGTTCGGTCCCATTACGGGTCTTTCGATGTTTGTTTAACGAGTCCAAAGTTAGAAAACACGAAGGTTTTTCATGATTATAGAGTCTGGAAAAACACTTAAAAGAGAACTCTCTCAGTTCCATTTTTGTAAAGTAGTCCGATGAGACCGAAAAAGAGATAAATTATCGCCCAACAGATGTTTTCTTCAAATACTTTAACGAGCATGAAAAGAACAAGATCGCTCGACAATCTTTTCATGTTTAGAGAGTCTGAAAAGAGCTTAAAGAGAACTCTAGGGGGTTCCTTTTTCGTATAACCTTTATGAGCCCGAAAAAGTGATAAAAGTGTGCTCGATTACGTTCTCATGTATTTTCGAGCGTGAGAACGAACAAAGACTAAGCTCGAGGTTTTGTCTAAAAACCATAAAAAAAAGTTATGCATGCGATGAAAAAAGATAAAACATCTGTACTCCTTCGTGTGGACTTCAAAGTCATTATATCTGCAAAAAGTCACACTCATAGGGCTATTAGGCATTAGATTTGATGAATAAAACAATATAAAAATCAACAAAAATGGTAAAAAGTAAATATAAATGGGTAAAAGGGCTTTTACCATAGTCATTGTGATTTTGCCAAGAATTTTGCCCAAAACAACTCTTTTTACCTCAAATTTCATTGCTGGATCGTGGGAGGCACAAGCGACCATTTGGCGAACCGTCTCCGTCAACGAGGTAGGCTCTTGATCTCCTATCTTTTCCATGGCTTAGTTTTTATTTTCATTGGCAAATTTTAGGGTTTTGGATTTGTTTTAGGGCCAAAACTTGCGCCCAGGCGTTCTCGCAGGCTAGTCATACGGGATCTGCGAGAATGCATGATTCTCGCAGGTGGCTTCAAAGACACATGCGAGAATCTCGCACTGTACTCAAGGGGCACCTGCGAGGGCCGCAAAATGAAATTTCGCTTTGATTTTTACCCAATGAAAAATAGGCCAAGGTTTGAAATGAGTTGATGACTCTCTTCTTATGGTTCTTATGCAGGCATTTGACTGTCATCATGCTAGAGTGGTGAGAAAGAGAACATGAAGAAGATGATGTTATTGTCGGGAATGACCCGGGTACCGTTGCTGCCCTCCGAGACTGTGGGCTTTTGAAATTCTTCCGGATTCCGGGCATGAGATCCCAAATCAGGTTGTTGGAGTACTTGGTACATATGTGGGATGTGGACCAGCAGTTGTTTCACGTGGGAGTCTACACCTTGACCCTAGATATCAAGGATATCTACATTCTGACAGGGTTATCACAGCGTGGGTACCACGCTAGCTTGACCGGTAGCTGAGGTGGCAGACTCCCCATGAGTGAGTATTATCGCCAATACTGTGTTCCCGAGGCAGAAAGAAGCAAATGCAAGGTGGCTATTTTGGGGGTCCAAGACTTGACCCTGCGAACCATCTTGTTCACCATAGCATGCATGGCTGGGAGTGCAACTCCACACATGGCTCTTCAGAGCTACTTCCAGTATGCCATAGAGTGCACAGATCCACGAGTCTTCAACTGGTCAGATGCAGTTCTCCGCAGTATGAAGAGGCAGTTGAAAAAATGCAGGAAAGGTGACCTGAAGCAGTTCGGGTATGGATCACTTTTGGTGTCCTTCTTTCTTGATAGGGTTCCATTACTGAGATTACAGGTTGAGTGGGGTTTACCAGCCCCACAGGATCCAAGGATGCTGAGGTGGTGCAACCTCATGGCCCGACATGTAGTTGGGCCTATCATCAAATACAATGATTCCTTCTTTGACTGGTTGCAACCACAGATGTTGATGGTTGATGACTACGTCTACGTCGGATTGGACTATTGAGGAGATCTGGATTTATCCCTACCTGAGGATGCTCAGTGGGGTGACCTAGGTAAGAAGTACACACTTTGTTCTTTTAAATGATTTTGTAATTTTTATCATATAAAATGTTTTTTATGTTTGCCCAAGAACTGATCAAAAAATCTCTTTTGGATGACACAAATGTGGGGCCATACCGATCTCCAGGTACATCTCCTATTCAACGACGAGGAGAGGCGTCTCTAGTGCCATGATGGGATGCTGAAGACTATGAGGCAGTGGAGAAAAACTTAGAGGGGTTGACTGCTAACATTCTGGACATGCCTATTGGAGAGATCCCTCGGCGTTATCAGCGCCATACGGTGGGCGTGTCAGAGTCTATTGGCCGACTGCTTCGTAGGGTTTCTCGGACAGTCATGTGTTATCACGAGCGTCACCCATGACGCTACTCTGTAGAAGCTACGAGCTTCAAATTTTGAAATTTTGGTCCTTGGACATAACTTTTTTGTAAAAGCTTTTGATCGTTATATATATATATATATATATATATATATACACGGCTTCTACCGGCTTATCTTGTGTTGTGTGATACATGTGATGTGATTGGTTTACAAATGGCCCAAATGTCTGTCTAATACATAGTTAGATAATGCATCAGTTAATGTATTTAGACATCTAGGAATATGTTGATATTCAATATAATCAAAATAACGTTCCAAGAGGCGAATTCGTAAATATACCCATAATAAAGTAGGACTTCGAATAGCATAGACATTACTTAACTGCAGTACTACTAGATGCGAATTGAGTCGTACAACCAAGTGACGGATACCGAGCGAAATAGCATCAATCAATAATTCGATAACGGTACTATACTCTGCAATATTGTTGGTCGCACGGCCGAGACACACACCTCGTAGAGTGATAAGTTCGTTTATAGGGGCGTAAATTGCCCAAGTAGCAGAAGCAAGTTTCTTAATGCTACGGCTAGTGCCATCAGCGAAGCCAATGTGGGGTAACGAAGACTCCGACATCTGGAAACCAAACACAATGTAACATAAGGGTAGAGACCAAATAACGAAAAGGCATACTACAGTAACACACAAGAAGTATGATACAATAAAATACAAGTACTCATGCACAGGTGATCTTAGGCATAGTACTTCTTTAAGTACAACCTATTTCTGGGTTCACTCAAAGGGATATCGTCGTAATCTACTAACGCGTAAGCCCCTTTCTCCAAAACTTGTCTAACGATATAAGGACCTCGCCACATAGCTTCAAATTTTCCAGCCCCTAGCACATCCCGATCTTGTTCGTAAAGGAGAACCAGATCACCTTCAGAGAAAACGTGAGGCTTGACATGTTTGTCGTATTGGGCTTTAACGTGTTTCTTTTGGGCTTCTATGACTAGGGTGGCGTCGCGATGAGTTTCGTCTAATCACATGAGATACAACAGACGTTCTTTTTCAGTAGAAGTGTTTGGTAGGAGTTCGACGGCTAGTTTTAGGGAGGGTATCCCACATTCAATGGGCAGGATGGCTTCTAGACCATAGACTAACCGAAATGGTGTAAACCCGGTAGCACAATGCTGAAAACAACATTGTGTGCCAACTCGTTTTGTGAATCCCTATCATTCGTCAAAGCATGGTTATGAGGACTTTGTTAATTGTTTTGACTTGGCCGTTGGCTTGTGGGTAATAGGGTGTTGAGTTCTCATGGTGAAGACCCAACTTTTCAGTGAGTTCGGACATCATGAAGTTTCTAAAGTGGCTACCGTGATCGGTGACGATAGTCTGAGGAACACCAAAACGAGCTATGATGTGATTGAATATGAATAATGTTGCCATCTTTCCGGTATTGTCAAATGTCGGCATCGCCTCGGCCCATTTCGTAAAATAATCTATGGCTACAATAATGTATCCATGCCCCCTAGCCGAGTGAGGGTGACATGTCATGAAATCGATACCCCATTTCACAAAAGGACCGACGAAAACCACAGGGTGGAGGGGAGCGGGATGTGATCGTATTTTATGGTTGTAGGTCTGGCAAGCATGGCACTTTTGGATGACAATTATACAATTGTTGAATAAAGAAGCCCAAAAATACCCAGCTCACAAGATCTTCTGGGCAGTAGCATACCCAAACATATGACCACCTCCAGAATGACAGTCTTTTAGGGCTTTCTCAGCTTCATCAAACATGAGACAGCATCGAAAAACTGAGTCAATCCCACGACGATAAAGAGTATCATCGAGGATAATATACTGACGGGATTGGTAGTGTATTCGACGATAGTTAGTACTAGACAAATTGGGCTGGAAAGACTGGGTTTGGAGATATATGATGATATCGTCGTACCAAAGATCATCAGAACTAATCAGGAAAAGGGATTCATCAGGTAATGAATCGGTTGCTACCTTTTTCGTCTTAGAGTAGGGAAAGTCGCATATCAACTTGACAAACACTAAGGATTTCTTGGACTTAGCGCGTTCAAATTCCAAGTCAAACTCCTGGAGTATCACAATCCATTTGGAGTATTTTCCCCCTAGTAGTTGACGTGTGAGAATGTGCTGCATAGGGTTGCAGTTAGAAATTACCATAGTCTTGCGAGAGAGGATATAGTGCCGGAAACGTTGAACTGCTTGGACGGCTGCCAAGGCCAATTTTTCGACATGTAAATACTTGGTTTCGGTAGGCGTTAGGCTTCGACTCAAGTAATAGATGACATGTTCGTCATGAGAATCATCCTCCTGGACAAGAACCATAACGATGGTGTAATTCGAGGCTGCGAGGTAGAGGAAATAATTGCCACTGTAACTAGGGGGGAAGAGAAGCGGAGCACGTGTCAGGGATAGTTTCAGAGCTTCGAAAGCTTTGTTTGCGATGGTATCCCATATGAACTCGGACCCCTTTTTGAGTAGTTGCGTAAATCCAAGAGTTATCTTGGCATAGTTCGGGATGAAACGACGAAGAAAATTTTCTTTCTCTTGCAAACTTTGTAACTGGCGAAGTGAAGAAGGAGGAGGGAGATTGAGAATCACCTCGACCTTCAAAGGATCTACCCTGATCCCTTGACATGAAATGATAAAGCCTAGAAGTCGGCCAGATTCTATGCAGAAAACGCATTTGTGAGGATTCAAGCGTATATGGTAAAACCGACATCGGAGGAAAATGACTCGGAGGTGTATGGGATGATCGACATGACGCATGGAATGAGAGGGTAATTTGTCGAGATATGGCTGCACGATGTGCTTGATATCATGGAAGGCATAAGACGTAGTGCGTTGAAAAGTTGCGCCAACATTTTTTAGACCGAAAGGAAGATTTCGATAAGCAAAAGTGCCCCAAGGACAAATAAAAGCGGTTTTGTGTTGGTCCTCGGGAACAATATTGATTTGATTATATCTGGAGAAACCATCCATCAGAGAGAAAATTTCACTTCCGGCACAATCGTCGACAATCTGGTCGACGAAGGGGGTAGGAAAGTTGTCTTTAGGACATGCTTTGTTAATATCCCTATAATCAACGCACACACGGATTGTGCCTTGTTTCTTGTCGATCGGGACAAGATTGGAAACCCAGTCAGTGAGATCCACTGGGTAAATAAAGTCAGCTTTGAGAATTTTTTCGACTTCCAACTTAATAGCGGCCGCTTTACGTGGGTGGACCGGATGAAGGCGTTGCCGTACGGGTTTAGCGTCTGGGTATGTATTGATCTCATGTATCACAATGTCGGGGTCAATACCTGACATTTCTTCATAGCTCCAGGCGAATACGTCATGAAATTCTTTGAAAAGTGGCTTGTAGGTGACGATTTCATCAGGGGAACATGAAGCTCTGATATGCACATTTTCGACAATTCTAGGTTTTATGGATATGTCGAGGGGAATAGTGGGTGAGATATTGCTTAAGTTCCCTTCGAAAAACACATCGTGTGTAGACTCGGGAATGGTGGAAATGACGACAACGGTCGATGGGGCCGAGATCTGTTGGTCGCTCTCGATGGTGTGTTGTTCCAGGAAGAGGATGGAACGATGATGTCCATTGTCCTAGGGGTGTCTTCCATGATAGACATAATCATTTCGTCCGTGGAAAAAATGACATGGAATGGATCTGGAGATAAATCACTAAGAGAGGGGGTAGAAGGAGTTGTCGATTGAATGGCCTGATAGGTGGATTCGACCGAGCTCAACGACATTTCGTCACCGTAACGAAGATGATCATCAAGGTTGGGTACCATCCATGGGTCGTGAGATGTAGGGGTTCCGTGAATAGAGGTGGAGATCATGTTGATTGAAGCGACAGACGGATGTGGAACATCGGGTGGTGGGATGGGGAAGGTACCCATTAACGAGGAGTCTTTAAGAAGACCCAAACCGATGTTCTCATATCCGGGGGGAGGGTTTGGTGATGAACGATACATTGCCAGTACGCGCATCCGAGTTAAAGAAGGCTAATTGGTCGACGGTAATTACCTTTCCTTGATGTGGGAAACGTACAACACGAAAAAGAGTTGACACAACTGCGCGCATGGAATCAATCTAGCTACAACCAAGTAGAAGGTTGTAATCGAGAGGAGCGTCAAAGAATTCCACTTCAACTTGGACCGTTTTTCTTTCTAACATGATTGGCAATGAAGGGAGGACACCGTAAGGCTTAAAACCAGAGCCATTAAAGGTTTTGAGTGTGTTATGGGATTCAGTCAAAGGGGGAGAGCCGATGACTTTCCAGCAGGTAATAGACATGACACACGTCGAGGCACCCTTGTCAATAATAGTTCTACAAACGTTTTTGTTGGAGACAATAACTTGTATTTGGAATGCGAGTTGAGGGGGTAACCTTGGAATGTGATCTACCAAGTCAAAAATTATTAAATTTGTATCCGTAGGGTCGATTCCACCGATAGCTTTCAACAATGCCTTCCGTTGTGTAAGACAACTTTGAAGGACTTCGAGGGTTGACATCACGGATGGTGCTTGGGCCAGATCTTCAACAATACTGTAGTTCTAGGCAGCACGGTCATGAGGATTGAAAGTCGATTTCCGAATGACGCCCTTTGGAGGAGGGCAGAGGACTGTGTCGAGGCTCGGTCGTTTGAGATGAAGAGGACTGTTGGTAGGTGGAGTTGTGGGAGATGGTTGGGCCAGTGAAGGAGGTATATCATCAACCTTCTCTTTAGAGGAGGAATAATCTTTGGCTCGAGTGGTAAGTGTGATGTCGTTTTGCTTTGAATCTCCTGTACACATTAAGACATAGGATGTATTGGAGGGGGAGGGTTGGTCATGAATGACCAATTGGGCTTGTTGTTAAGAAGGGAAGGGTTGTGAAAAAATGGTCGGAGTGGGTGGTTTTGAGGTCCCTTGAAGTAACTTAGTAACTTCAACTCGTCGTGGACAATCCTTAGTGTAGTGATCGTCACCACAGATAAGACAAGGGTATCGGGGTTTGCTCTTATCCGTATCGTCAACAGGTGGTGTTTTGGTTCTCTCTGCTTGCAAATTATTTTTGTCCTCCTTATTCTTACCCTTTCCTTTTTTGGATTTGTTTTTACCAGTGGTGGTAGATTGAACAACATTTACCTCAGAAGTCTTGCCGGTGGGAGGGGTAGGAGACAGAGCATTTTGAACATTAGAAGAAATGGGTTTGGGGTTGTTGCTAGAGGTTTGGGCGAAATGTGTTTGGGCATTGAAATTGCCAATCACACCGTTAGCTGCATGAGAAGCAACATGAGTAGTTGAATTGGCGGAAGTAGAAGGACGAGGTGCATCAGGGAGTAAGTCGTAAAGAGTACCCGTTTGTGAGTAAATGAGGTCAAGGTATTGAGCACGACTAATGGCCTGTTCTTCCGTGACAACTCCACCCATGGCGATGTCACGACCGATGTCGTTCACAAATTATTTCGTGAACCACTCTGCCAGCAACTGATCGGGAAGTTCGAGTTTGATGAGACGTCATCTCCATCGCCATTCATGAATGTGATAGAAGATATGAGTGGCTTTGGTTTGTTTGAAAGAACTCAAAATCTCGGTCCCCGTTTCATAGCGGATCGGTAACTGGTAGTGGGTGAGGAAAGCCATAGCGAGGGTGTTGAAATCGGCGAAGAAACCTCGTGGTAATTCTATATACCACTTCGCGGCAGAACCCGTGAGAGTTCGTTGGAAAAGGTGTAAATGAATAGAGTCATCCATCAAGGAGTTGGATGAGCACCAAAGGTGAAAAGTCATTACGTGATTGTTCGGGTCCTCTCCCACTTTTCCCTCGAATTTAGGGATGTCAGATGGTAGTTTGGCCAGTATGGCGGGCCATTGGGGAGAGTGACGAATCAGATCATTTAAAATTCTCGACAGATCCGGGAGGTCCAAGGTGGCTAAGAAAGGTAACTGTCTATTCACATGCTGGTACTGGTGGCTTTGGGGAGGGAGTCCTGTCGGCAAACCAGTGGGACCATAAGCAGTCTGCATATAATGTGAGGATCCAGGCAGATTCGGTGGTTTGTGTGGAGGCAAGTAACTCATGGGGTTGTACCCTTGAACAGGGGCGTGGGGTGGAGAATTAGAGCCCCAAATAGGATTCGACGTACCTGGATATGGTTGGACTATACTAGGGGGTATAACGGATGTAGCTTGAGGTTGTTGCCCCCCAGTCAATTGAGGATTATGTTGTATCAGATGGTTCCGATACTGGGCCAAGGATGGAGGTATGTTCTGTCCATAGAGTGGGGTCGGTGGGGGTTGTCCTCCAATCGGGGGTTGTGTTCCAATTGGGATTTTCCCTACAAAGGGGGGTTGAGTTGGGCCTCCTTGGTGAAATTGTCCACCAACAGGAATCTGGTAATTTGGTGTGAACGACGGAATGGTGCCACTAGGATTAGCGCCGCTGATAGAGGATGGAAAAGGTCCTCTGAAAGGGGGAGTGGGAAGTGTCGGAATGACACTGGGAGGAGAGTGCCCAAAAGAAGTGGAACCACAAGGAGTTCCATATGTGATTTGTGTAGAAACGGAAATAGAGGCATTCAACGCACGGTATCCGAGTGGAAGTGTCGAGCTGTCTCTGGGTGAAAGCAATGTACCAATAGGGTCTTGGCTAGGCGCGGTAATCCCGGTGTGAAGACTCGTAGTATCTGTTTAATGGACCATTTGTAAAGGGAGAGTCAAGATGTGGTCAGCTTGCAGAGCTTCTGTACCAGGAAAATAATAAGCAGTAGTAAAAGGTACTGCATCTGGATCAGATGTTTTGGGTAGCGCAGGTGAAATGGTGATATCAACGCCTGCTCCTGAGCCAAAGAGATCCTGTCTAAAAACGCCAGTAGTCCAAAAAGGATCTTGACCCTTAGGTCCTGGAAAAGGTCCAGTCGGTGATCCAGAAGACAAAACAACCAAGTCTCCGGAAGAATTCACTCACATAATACGTCTCTCAGAGTCGGGATGAAGTCGAAAGTCCTCTCGAGAATTGGAAATTCAAAATCGTTCTAGAGAGTCAGTTCTTTCCACTTGTGGAGTGGTGACGTCTTGGACTTCACTCTGTTGAGGAGAGCCCTCTGGTGAGCTGGTAGGCAAGGGTTGAGAACCTTCCAGATTGTCTGGGGGTAAGCCTTGAATTCTACGCGAACGACGTGGAGGGTCAATTTTAATCGAGTTGAAAACTTACAAAGAAAATTCTATGGTCAACTTGGGTAAACAAATAGCATACGCTAGTAA
>SNQJ01S0178543.1:19724-29930 GCA_010110895.2 Picea sitchensis | reverse complement strand
GACGAGACAAGAAGGGGTTGGCCTAGGGTGGAAAAGTTACATTGATGACCTGCTTAACGGACTTACACCCTGGTGCAAGTTCCCACACATAATCGTGGGTATACCCTCCAAGGAGCCCGAGTGATTTTGGCCAACGTCGATTCTAGGTACCGTGAAGACTTGCCCCTTCACAGTCACCTTGTGTAAGACCCTAAGAAGATAGGCCACTAAGGTTACCACCAACAACAATAAATCCTAGGGGGACAGTCGACAGTACGATCCACATGCAAGGGCAGGGTATCTAGCCTGAAATCAGCTCGAGAGGCTTCCACTCATCATTGTGAGTATACCTTCAAGTGACCCCCAGTAATACGTGCAATCTCTACACCGATATCAACAAAGCAGGGTGAGTAACTCTATCAATATCAATGCGACCTCGGGTTTGACCCTTGTGTGAGAAGGGCTTCCCAGGACAAAATGTTGCAAACAGAATTTGACAGTCCTTACCACAAGATGCTATTATGTGTTTTGTGCTTTGGAGAGTGTATCTCTCTGCCTATTCCAAAGCTCTAGCCTAGCTAATGTTGGTGTAATAGAGTCCTAGAAAAGAGTTACTAGTTAAATTTTAAAATTTGCACGATATTATTAAAGGTTGTTGTTACTCAACGGAGACAGAAATGAAACCGATGTTGTGTGAGACTCTGACCCAACAATGCATAGATAGGAATGAAAGATATCAATTTTTGTTCGATGAATCCTATTTACAGGAGGGAAAGAAGAGTTTTTTGGAACAATCTTGAACTATGATATATAATCTTCTTTGAAAATGCAATATCAACGAATGACAGACAATGCCAATTCTCTATTCGTTCGATTTCAATGATTGAGTACCAATCTTTTCGAAATAAAAAATTGCTTTAAAAAGAAAAATGTTTTTTAATTTTCAATAGAAACCACACAACAATGGTGGAACTAAGAAAAACAAACAACTAATGAAAAGCAATATACAAAAAACCCAAACCAATCTTTCAATGAAGACAAACATAACAAGCAGACAAGACTAGTCTTTTCAAATGCATGAGGGTAACAATTTTCCAAGTAATGAACAATTGAAAAAGACAAATAATCCCAACTTTTAAACCGATCACCAGCTCCCAACCAAACAAGCACTCGGATTTCAGGACCTGAGATTATATCCTCGTTAAGAAAAGGTCAAGAGATAACAATTGAGAAAAAACGAACGAGAAGTGCTTTCGATTTCTGAAGACTAATCATTCACAAAACCCAAAATCAAGAAACAATCAATCAGTGGCCCAAGAAGTTCTCTTCAGACACACGTACAAGTCTGGGCATCTGAGCATACAAAAAACCTTAATCCCAAAATTTTGCAAATGAGTTCGCAGGCAGGCAGTGGTGTACAATGAGAGAATGGAGCATTCTCCCGGGCTAGCAACAAGAAGAGTGCGAGAGGTTCGCACTGGACTGAAAAGCAGGGTGCGAACTCTAGGGGTTCTCGCAGGCTACAGAAGGGTTCAGTGCGAGAATGCCTGAAACTAAGCAAAATTTGAAAAAAAGACAAAATTTTTGAAGGAACCTTTGGACCCAGAGAGTCTATCAGGGTCTCCTCAAGACTCAGAGATTGATAGAGATGAAAAATGGTAAGGTAAGAGAAAATGGCTAAGGAAAAACACCAAAAACCACTAAAAAATGGGTTGCATCCCCAATGGAGTCGCCAATTTTGTTATCGGACTAATCGGTAGGTGCGGACATTAATAGATCTCCCTAGATCCACCTGGATCTAGAACAAAACAGGACAGGACACGACTCTTTCCCTAAGTTGTAATCATTGAATTTGCTAAAAGGGAGGAACAAGTGACATACCTTTATATTGCTTCCTTAGGTCTCTGTTGCTCCCGCTTCGCTCCGGTGCTCTCGTGAGGTCAAGTCCAAGACAACACCAACCAACCGAAGTGAAGATAACAAAATGTATTCAACGTTAACTTATGCATATGATCAAGGAATTACACAATAAAGTAAGAGTGACTTTATGGGAAAGGGACATGTCGCTGTATCATATTAATTGAAAGTAGAAGATACAACCTGATCGCCTTGATGTCGCAATATTCCTTTCAGTGACCCTTGGTTCCAACACACACACTTTCTCTGTACTTGCATGAAGAAGATCCAATTCCTCTTGATATACCAACTAGAGTCTTCAAGCTTCTGTCCAAGCAGGGTTCTTCATACAATTCTTTCATCAATTCTTCATTCAATCTTGCTTAACCTTTTCCATGAGAAACCTTGCAATATATAGGAGAAAGAGAGATGGTTACATGGATGAGGATAATCCCATCAAATCTGAGAAGTGAGTAAAATGACAACCATACGAATGCCAACTCATTTTCTAGAAGATTCCCTTCTAGAACCCTCGAGATCTCTTCCTCTTTTCAGGCCTAAAAACAGGTTCACACCCTGTGTATAGAGAAAAATGTGAGAATTTCGCACCCTAAGTGTAGGTGGCCTACGAGAATGAGGGATTCTCGCACCCTAGGCCATAGGCAGTCTGCGAACTCACTTTAAAAATATGTTTTTGGAAGGAGGTAAGGGCCACTTTTCTCAGGCAAAAGGTCCTTGTTGGGAGCCAAAATCCACCATTGTTAAGACATCACCAAGATGACCAGAATCATGTGTAACAGAATGCCCCCCAAAGTATGAAGCCAAAATCAGTGACAGTCGAAATACTTTTTAAACTGCGTGTGTGTGTCGGAAACTAGGAGTGCACCTAATCAGAAACCTACAAACAACCAAGCATCTGCAGAATATAATACCAGTTCCGAGGTAGGAATTCCCATACTTAGATCACAGACAGATGATATCATGAACGTAGGTCATGGACACCAATCATACACCGTGGATCCATGCCGTAAAAATATACTGCATAGCCCCCAGGAATACACTATGGATCTATGCGAGAAGACTCAAATTAGGACGACATAGCCACGTGACATACAAAGTGGATCTATGTGTCAATGCAAATCATACATACTCCATCGCATCATGGATCAAAAAGATGAAACCCAGGGTCTTCAATCCTATCACCTGAAAGTACGAATCTAACCATGTGATTACATGTGCTGAAGTCGAACATGGTAGAAACCACTTGATTACCAGTCATTGATGAAACTGTTAACAAGTGCGAGGGAAATCACCATTAATGTCAATGACTCCCAAGGTACACTAGTACAATCCATCGAATGTGAATAAATGAGTTGAGTTCGAACATTCAATGAAATCTCTCAATCAGAGGTCAATGATGAAAACCCACTGTCGAAAGCGAGGAAACCTGCCATTGAGGTATGCAAGTTTCAAGGTACCAAACAATTTCTAAGTCTTGTTTCCAGATAATGAGTTGGAGTCGACGGAACAAAACTTGTCACAAGAGGGCCTTGATGTATCCCCCATCAATGACACGAAATGAGTAATAGATTTTGAAGGATAAACAGAGTATGATACAGATGAAAATGGACAAAGGGAAGGCCGACTGGGTAAGAATGGACAACTGCAGATGGCCAACTCAATAGAGGTTTTGGATGAACTTCTCTTGAATATATACGACACGACTGAGGATTTGGTAGCACTGACTCAGAGATGACTCAGGATATGACCTTGTAGCAAGTCGAATGAGAGACAAACATATTTCCCAAACCGACATCAAACAATGAATAGGGGGTGTCATGTTCAAGAGCGACACTTACTGCCAAAAAATATGAATACGAATACACATCCCTTCCCCAAATTTTCTCCCACCATTTCTGGCGAGTACCTCTTTATTTTTATGTAAGCTTGAGGAGGATGACATATGCTTGTTGATGTAAGATCATCCTTCGGATGAGTCCCTCAGAGTATGTTTAACGAACCCTAGGAAGGAGTGGTTCGGTCCCATTACGGGTCTTTTGATGTTTGTTTAACGAGTCCAAAGTTAGAAAACACGAAGGTTTTTCATGATTATAGAGTCTGGAAAAACACTTAAAAGAGAACTCTCTCAGTTCATTTTTCGTAAAGTAGTCTGATGAGACCGAAAAAGAGATAAATTATAGCCCAACAGACGTTTTCTTCAAATACTTTAACGAGCATGAAAAGAACAAGATCGCTCGGCAATCTTTTCATGTTTAGAGAGTCCGAAAAGAGTTTAAAGAGAACTCCAGGGGGTTCCTTTTTCGTATAACCTTTACGAGCCCGAAAAAGTGATAAAAGTGTGCTCGATTACGTTCTCATGTATTTTCGAGCGTGAGAACGAACAAAGACTAAGCTCGAGGTTTTGTCTAAAAACCATAAAAAACAGTTATGCATGCGATGAAAAAAGAGAAAACATCCATACTCCTTCGTGTGGACTTCAAAGTCGTTATATCTGCAAAAAGTCACACTCATAGGGCTATTAGGCATTAGGTTTGATGAATAAAACAATATAAAAATCAACAAAAATGGTAAAAAGTAAATATAAATGGGTAAAAGAGCTTTTACCATAGTCATTGTGATTTTGCCAAGAATTTTGCCCAAAACAACTATTTTTACCTCAAATTTCATTGCTCGATTGTGGGAGGCACATGCGACCATTTAGTGAACTGTCTCCGTCAACGAGGTAGGCTCTTGATCTCCTATCTTTTCCATGGCTTAGTTTTTATTTTCATTGGCAAATTTCAGGGTTTTGGATTTGTTTTAGGGCCAAAACTTGCGCCAGAGCATTCTCGCAGGCTAGTCATACGGGACCTGCGAGAATGCATGATTCTCGCAGGTGGCCTCAAAGGCACATGCGAGAATCTCGCACTGTACTCAAGGGGCACCTGCGAGGGCCACAAAATGAAATTTCACTTTGATTTTTACCCAATGAAAAATAGGCCAAGGTTTGAAATGAGTTGTTGACTCTCTTCTTATGGTTCTTATGCAGGCATTTGACCGTCATCATGCTAGAGTGGCGAGAAAGAGAACATGAAGAAGATGATTCCATTGCCGAGAATGACCCGGGTACCGTTGCTACCCTCCGAGACTGTGGGCTTTTGAAATTCTTCCAGATTCTGGGCATGAGAGCCCAAATCAGGTTGTTGGAGTAGCTGGTTCATATGTGGGACGTGGAATAGCAGTTGTTTCACGTGGGAGTCCACACCTTGACCCTAGATATTGAGGATATCTACTTTCTGATAGGGTTATCATGGAGTGGGTACCAGGCTAGTTTGACCGGTAGCCGAGGTGGCATACTCCCCATGAGTGAGTATTGTCGCCAGTACTGTGTTCCCGAGGCGGAAAGAAGCAAAGGAAAGGTGGCTATTTGGGGGGTCCAAGACTTGACCCTGCGAACCATCTTGTTCACCATAGCACGCATGGATGGGAGCGCAGCTCCACACATGGCTCTTCAGAGCTACTTCCAATATGCCATAGAGTGCATAGAGCCACGAGTCTTTAACTGGTCGGATGCAGTTCTCCGCAGTATGAAGAGGCAATTTACAAAATGCAGGAAAGGTGACCTGAAGCAGTTCGGGTATGGATCACTTTTGGTGTCCTTATTTCTTGAGAGGGTTCCATTACTGAGATTATAGGTTGAGTGGGGTTTACCAGCCCCACAGGATCCAAGGATGCTAAGGTGGTGCAACCTCATAGCCCGACATGTAGCTGGGCCTATCATCAAATACAATGATTCCTTCTTTGATTGGTTGCGACCACAGATGCTGATGGTTGATATCTACACCTACGCCGGATTATATTTCTGAGGGGATCCGGATTTATCCCTACCTGAGGATGCTCAGTGGGGTGACCTAGGTAAGAAGTACACACTTTGTTCTTTTAAATGTTTTTGTAATTTTTATCATATAAAATGTTTTTTATGTTTGCCCAAGAAATGATCAAAAATCCTCTTTTGGATAACACAGATGTGGGCCATACCGACCTCCATGTACGTCTCCTATTTAGCGATGAGGAGAGGTAGCTCCAGTGCCGCAATGGGATGCTGAAGACTATGAGGCAGTGGAGCAAAACTTAGACGGGTTGACTGCTGACATTCCGGACATGCCTATTGGAGAGATCCCTCGGGGTTATCAGCGCCATACGGTGGGCATGTCAAAGTCTATTGGCCAACTACTTCGTAGGGTTGTCAGGGCAGTCGTGTGTTATCACGAGCGTCACCCATGACGCTACTCTTTAGAAGCTACGAGCTTCAGATTTTGAAATTTTGGTCCTTGGACATAACTTTTTTGTAATTTTTTTTTATCGTAATCAAGGGGGAAGAGAAGCGGAGCACGTGTCAGGGATAGTTTCAGAGCTTCGAAAGCCTTGTTTGCGATGGTATCCCATACGAAATCGGACCCCTTTTTGAGTAGTCGCGTAAATCCAAGAGTTATCTCGGCATAGTTCGGGATGAAACGACGAAGAAATTTTTTTTTCCTTTGCAAACTTTGTAACTGGCGAAGTGAAGAAGGAGGAGGGAGATCGAGAATCTCCTCGACCTTCAAAGTATCTACCCTGATCCCTTGACGTGAAATGATAAAGCCTATAAGTCGGCCAGATTCTACGCAGAAAATGAATTTGTGAGGATTCAAGCGTATATGCTAAAACCGACATCGGAGCAAAATGGCTCGGAGGTGTATGGGATGATCGAAACGACGCATGGAATGAGCGGGTAAGTCATCGAGATATGGCTGCACGATGTGCTTGATATCATGGAAGGCATAAGACATAGCGCGTTGAAAACTTGTGCCAACGATTTTTAGACCGAAAGGAAGTTTCTGATAAGAAAAAGTGTTCCAAGGACAAATAAAATCGGTTTTGTGTTGGTCCTCGGGAACAATATTGATTTGATTATATCCAGAGAAACCATCCATCAGAGAGAAAGTTTCACTTCCGGCACAATCGTCGAAAATCTGGTCGACGAAGGGGGTAGGAGAGTTGTCTTTAGGACATGCTTATTTAATATCCCTATAATCAACGCACACACGGATTGTGCCTTGTTTCTTGTCGATCGGGACAAGATTGGAAACCCAGTCAGTGAGAGCCACCGGGTAAATAAAGCTGGCTTTGAGAAGTTTATCAACTTCCAGCTTAATAACGACCACTTTACGTGGGTGGACTGGACGAAGGCATTGCCGGACGGGTTTAGCGTCTGGGTATGTCTTGATCTCACAATGTCAGGGTCAATACTCGGCATTTCTTCATAGCTCCAGGCGAATACGTCACAAAATTCTTTGAAAAGTGACTTGTAGGTGACGATTTCGTCAGGGGAACATGAAGCTCCGATATGCACATTTTCCACAATTCCAGGTTTTATGGATATGTCGAGGGGAACAGTGAGTGATATATTGCTTAAGTTCCCTTCAGAAAACACATCGTGTGTAGACTCGGGAACGGTGGAAATGACGACAACGGTTGACGGGGCCGAGATCCGTTGGTCTCTCTTGATGGTGTGTTGTTCTAGGAAGAGAATGGAACGATGATGTCCATCGTCCTAGGGGGTGTCTTCCATGACAGACATAATCATTTCGTCTATGGGAAAAATGATGCAGAACGGATCTGGAGATAAATCACCAAGAGAGGGGGTAGAAGGAGTTGCCGATTGAATTGCCTGATAGGCGGATTCTACCGGGCTCAACGACATTTCGTCACCGTAATGAAGATGATCGTCGGGGTTGGGTACCATCCATGGGTCGTGAGACGCAGGGGTTCCATGAATAGAGGTGGAGATCATGTTGATTGAAGCGACAGACGGATGTGGAACATTGGGTGGTGGGATGGGGAAGGTACCCATTAACGAGGATTCTTTAAGAAGACCCACACTAACGTTCTCATATCCGGGGCAGGGGGGGGGTGTGTTTGGCGATGAACGGTACATTTCCAGTACGTGCATCTGAGTTAAAGAAGGCTAATTGGTCGACGGTAATTACCTTTCCTTGATGTGGGAAACGTACAACACGAAAAAAAGTCGACACAACTGCGCGCATGGAATCAATCCAGCTACGGCCAAGTAGAAGGTTGTAATCGAGAGGAGCGTCAAAGACTTCCACTTCAACTTGGACCGTTTTTCTTTCTAACGTGATTAGCAACGAACGAAGGACACCGTAAGGCTTAAAACCAGAGCCATTAAAGGATTTTAGTGTGTTATGGGATTCAGTCAAAGGGGGAGAACCGATGGCTTTCCAACAAGTAATAGACATGACACACATCGAGGCACCCTCGTCGATAACAGTTCTACAAATGGTTTTGTCGGAGACAATATCTTGTATTTGGAATGCAAGTTGAGGGGGTAACCTTGGAATGTGATCTTCCAAGTCAAAAATTATTAAATTTGTATCCGTAGGGTCGATTCCACCGATAGCTTTCAACAGTGCCTTCCATTGTATAGGACAACTTTGAAGGACTTCGAGGGCTGACATCGCGGATGGTGCTTGGGCTAGATCTTCAACAATACTGTAGTTCTGGGAAGCACAGGCATGAGGATTGAAAGCCGATTTCTGAACGATGCCCTTTGGAGGAGGGTGAAGGACTGTGTCGAGGCTCGATCGTTCGAGATGAAGAGGACCGTTGGAAGGTGGAGTCATGGGAGATGGTTGGGCCAATGAAGGAGGTATAGCATCAACCTTCTCTTTAGAGGAGGAATAATCTTTGGCTCGAGTGGTAATTGTGATGTCATTTTGCTTTGAATCTCCTGTACACATTAAGACATAGGATATATTGGAGGGGGAGGGTTGGTTGTGAATGACCAATTGGGCCTGTTGTTGAGAAGGAAAGGGTTGTGACAAAACAGCCGTAGTGGGTGGTTTTGACGTCCCTTGAAGGAACTTAGTAACTTCGGCTCGTCGTGGAAAATCCTTAGTGTAGTGATCATCACCACAGATAAGACAAGGGTATCAGAGTTTGCGCTTATCCCTATCGTCAACAGGTGGTGTTTTGGTTCTCTCTACTTGCGAATTATTTTTTTCCTCCTTATTCTTACCCTTTCCTTTTCTGGATTTGTTTTTATCGGCGGGGGTAGATTGAACAACATTTACCTCAAAAGTCTTGTCGGTGGGAGGGGTAGGAGACGAAGCATTTTTAACATTAGAAGAAATGGGTTTGAGGTTGTTGCTAGATGTTTGGGCAGAATGTGGTTGGGCATGGAAAGTGCCAATCACACCGTCAACTGCATGAGAAGCAGTAGGAGTAGTTGAAGTGGCGGAAGTAGAAGGACGAGGTGTCGGGATGGAAAAGGTCCTCTGAAAGGGGGCGGGGGAAGTGTCGGAATGAAACCGGGAGGAGAGTGCCTAGAAGAAGTGGGACCACCAGGAGTTCCATATGTGATTTGCGTAGAAACAGGAATAGAGGCATTCAACACACGGTATCCGGGTGGAAGTGTCGAGGTGTCTCTGGGTGAAAGCGGTGTACCAATAGGGTCTTGGCTAGGCGCGGTAATCCACGTGTGAAGACTCGTAGTATCTGTGTAATGGACCATTTGTAAAGGGAGAGTCAAGATGTGGTCAGCTCGCAGAGCTTCTGTACCAGGAAAATAATAAGCAATAGTAAAAGGTATTGTGTCTGGATCAGATGTTTCAGGTAGCGCAGGTGAGATGGTTATATCAACGCCTGCTCCTGAGCCAAAGAGATCCCGTCTAAAAACGCCAATAGTCCAAAAAGGATCTTGACCCTCAGGTCCTAGAAAAGGTCCAGTCGATGATCTAGAAGACAAAACAACCAAGTCTCTGGAAGAATTCACTCGCATAATACGTCTCTCAGAGTCGGGATGAAGTCGAAAGTCCTCTCAAGGATTGGAAATTCAGAATCGTTCTAGAGAGTCAGTTCTTTCCACTTGTGGATTGGTGACGTGTTAGACTTCACTCTGTTGAGGAGAGCCCTCTGGTGAGCTGGTAAGCAAGGGTTGAGAACCTTCCATATTGTCTGGGGGTAAGCCTTGCATTCTACGTGAATGACGTGGAGGGTCAATTATGATCGAGTTGAAAACTTACGAAGAAAATTCTACGGTCAACTTTGGTAAACAAACACTATGCGCTAGTAAAAAAAATCTAGGAAGAAAAACCAAGCAAACAAGACCTTCTAATTCCGAAGTCACTAGTTGGTGATGAAATCCAACGTCGCAACAACGAGATGAGAAGGGGCTGGACTAGGGTGGAAAAGTTACGTTGACGACCTACTTAACGGACTTACACCCTAGTGCAAGCTCCCACACATAATCATGGGTATACCCTCCAAGGA
>SNQJ01S0178543.1:0-10759 GCA_010110895.2 Picea sitchensis | reverse complement strand
GACCCTCTTCCATTTGATGAAGCCATCCAAGCCATCAATTCTCTTGCGCAACAAAAAGTGAACACGGTAAGTTATTTCCCTTTCCAAGATTTTGATGATGCTTTGTTTTATGATTTGAAAATAGAAGAAGTACTAGAGGAGCGTTTGGATGCATTAAATCCTTCATGTTATGATAAAGGTAGTAACATTGTTGACAATATTGATGAGTTCATACATGTTGGAAGACGTAAGTGGGATGTGATTGGTTCTAATGAGGATCCCATTTATGATATGGAAGGAAATTTCCAAGTGTTTCTTGTACAACTATCATATGAGGTTAATAATGACTATGACATCTGGCAACAAGGAAATGATATGGTTACAAACATCTCCAAGGGTGACCTAGTTCTATTTTCTCCTGATGATTTTCGGTCATACCTTGAAGATTTGGATGAGTACTCCTTTGAGCACTTGGATTTATCTTGTGAAGAAGATTATCAACCACCATTATGCTCATATTTTAAGAGTGAGGAAGTTTCTTTTCTGAAGTAGGATACTTGTGATAAGATTTTCCACCTCCCTTTGATTACTTTACCTCGCTATGTCACTGAGGGTATGGTTTGGAAACATGTCCCTTATCCCAAGTCTTCTATAGGACAAAGCCTCCTTTTGGAATTTAGGGGAAGGTTGAGTACCTTAAAACGAAGCTTTTTATCAAAGTCTTCCAGCTTCCCCTTAAGAAATTGTTAGTTATCCTCTAGGTTCTTGCTAGTCCCTTCCTAGGCCTCGGATTGTGAAGACTTCCGAGGTAGCTAACCTTCAGACCCTTTGAGTCAATCTATTGAATCTTTGACTTTTCATGATCCCTTTCTAATATGGATTGAGCACTTTCCTGAGAGTATGACTTGGCACCATTTTGTCCCTCCCACCCGCCTCCATGAGCTAGACTTTATGATTTCCGATGATACAATACATTCTCTAACTCATTTTATTTTTGTGCTTGACTTAGCGTTGTTTTGGTTTATGATGAAGCATAGAGGCAAGTATTATGAGACATTGCTACGATGGTTTCATTGGCTATTTGACTACACCTCGCATTCAACCAACAGGTAAGTAGGTAGGCATTTGCATTCATTGTATATACCATTTGCATTTCATACTAGAGTAGTTGTATTTCCATTTGTATATATGATTGCTTACTTTTAATCCATTGTATCATATATGAGTCGGGGTTGATATCACCACCCCAAATGATTACTAATCAATTTTGTTGAGATCTAGCAGGTCCCAGGTCATACTAGAGATGTTGAGGTTCTCATGCGCTCTACGGTGAGCACATGTCCCCGAGTTGGAGCCAGATGTTATCCCCTAGCCTAGGGATAACTAAGGAGATTATGTCTCGAGGTCCACATGTCCTAAGCATGGATTACCAAGAGCCATATTGACTTGAGCCTGACCCTGGAGGGCCCATCGTTTTCTTCAGTGCCTCCATCCCGTCAACAATAAAAAAATCCATCCCATCGGCCTGGTCCTTCAACAACAATAGGTCTTGCTCCATGAGGTAATGAGTCTAGGTATCATGGTATGTGTCACTCTGATTCTCAAAACATTTGAATATGTGCATTTAATTCTCTTTTAATTCATGATGTGTGCTTGGAATTTATTCCTTTTGACTTGTCCACACCTAGGGGGGGTGACATGATGCCCTAGAAAGTTGGTTCCCCTTAGGAGTGAGTTTCCACTCAGTGGGTTCATGAAAGGTCATCGTCCATTCCCACCAAACTTTTCACTTTTCATCTTCTTCCCTCTGATCCATCCCATGCATTGGTTTGGGCATTGGGTTTTCCGAGCTAGCAAAGGGTTTTACCTTGCCTTGTGGGAAGAAGGGGCGAAAGGCCCAGAGGGTAAAATTAGTTGGCAAAAGATAAAAGCCAAAAGAACAAAAACTTCAGATGCTTCGCCCAAGGATCCTTGAGAAAGAAATAAAAGGATTCTCAGCAAGAAATGGAGGGACCCATAAAATAATAAACTCAATACCTATTTGGAGGATAGGGGATCTCATCACGAGCCAACCTATAAGGTCCATGGGGATGTAGCGGTATGACACTACCATTCATCTGGTCACCACGCTAGGGTAGTGGCTCTTGGTGGCATAGCCAAGAGAAAGGGGGTCTCATCACGAACCATCCTTCTCATCTTCGTGAAATGCTTATGGGTAACGCTCTCACCACTGGTCACCATGCCAGGGCAGTGTCCCCCAAATATTCTCTTGAAAGAAAAAGAAATAAGATAAAAGGTAAAAATACATTGAATGGGCTTAGAAACATTTGCATCCATGACAAGGTGTAACTCACCCTCTTCAGAGGCACCCACAGGTAAGCCATACATTTCTCTGGCATCACTGCACCCATTGCCCAAAAATCCCCATACCATCTCATGCACTTACATGACCTGCATTGGTATTCACTTGGAAACATCCCACATCTATGGATAATTATCCCAATAGGACATCCTGAAACCCTCACCAAACCTGGCTTGTAGAATAGCATAATGTCTTTGAGCACTTGTCTGGGAAAAGGGGGTTTTATGCACATGTTTAGAAAACTTGATTATTATATGTGATTGACATTGCTATGATCCCTGTGACTTATGAGCCCATGGAGGGCGTACTTGTTGTTGTTGCATGACCATGCCTGACGAACAGGTACACATGGGGAGATGATTAGCTCGGACATCCATAGGGCTAGAAGCCCACCAGATGGATGTTGAGACCCCATCCAGGGGAAAACATATACCAAAGGCTTGCATCGAAGAGAGAGGAGGACATTACACTAGAGACAACCTAGAAGGCATGGACCCAGAGGGGTCTTTCCCTTCCACCAATATGTTGGCCCTTGACGTCATCATTTAGAGCCTTGACGTCACCCAGTTGAGGCCCCCGGCTTGAGGACGACATTGGTTGGCACGTGTGGCAGTTCCAGAGGGGTTTTGAGCCCCAACATTCTACTTGGAGGGCCAATGTTCCAGGAAGGAAGCTAATGTCTCCCTAGGAGGGGCATGACGTCACCTTAAAAAGCTCAAATTAGGGTTTTATTTGTCAAATTTATGTAAAATTGGATTTTCTCATGTAAACTAGCCATGTCGACCTTTTCCGACCTAATTTTGTAATTGAAGGTCATTTTCATTGTATAAATAGGGGATTTTCCCCTTGCATTTTTCATGATTCATTCACTCACTAAGTGAGGTCTGAAATTTCGGCTCCTTTAAGGCTCTTTAGCTAAAATTAAGTGGTGCACAACTCTTGGAGGAGGCTTATATTGGTGTTTTTGGCATTTTTCCTGGTGGAAAGTCTTCAACCAGGCTAAGCGCTAGATTATTCTTGGTGAATGTAAGTGAATTTATGCAATTCTTCTTTACTTTGAATGGTTATGGTACATTTACTTTGCATTTTTCCAAGATTATGAAATTGCTAGCTTAAAACCCTAGGAGATCAAGCACATGTTATTGTCCTTGTCTTAATAGCTTTTCACCTACTAGATTATGTTAGAAAGCCTACCTTTTGAAGCATTGTGCTAGAGCCCTACCATTGCATCACTCTAGCATCATTTTCTTCATCAAGCCATTGTTTACTTCAAGCATGAGCTAAAGAAGAAGGAAAACCGCTAGGGCCTAGGGTTACCTACTTCCTAGTAGTCGTTTTCCTTCTAAGGCTTGTTGATTGAGGCCTTGGGTTACCAACACCTCAACCATCATCCTTCTTTGTCCTTAGCTCATATATTATCAATTGTTTCCTTCAAGTTTGATGTTGCAAAGTGACTCCATTAGCCCTAAAGACACTGATCTAGACCTTGCATTTGATTGATTGATGAGATCAACCCTTAAATATTTTACCTCAAGCTATCTACTAGCCTTTTCTAACCCTAGATTAGACTAATTCACTAACCTTCTTGTTGTTGTTACAAAAGTAATCTACAACCAATTATTACAACAGTAAAAGCTCTTAAAAGCAATTACAAAAGTTGATTTTTACATTGCCTAATTAGCTTCTGACAAGTGCTAGGATATTGCAATTGTTGGATTATCATTTTTGGTCATTGTGAAGCTTATTTAAGGCATTGGTTGTGAAGCTATCATCTTGTATACATCGCTGTAATAAAATTTCTGTTTGCTTCATCTAGCATCAACTTATTGCTTTTATCGACAATTCCAAGGTTTTATGAAGCACTAACATCAAATTGTACTTGCAAAAGATATTGTTTTCTTATTTCTTTGTTCTGGGCAAGTACACTCAAGCATATCATTGATTCATTTTCTAAAACCTTGGGACTTTCTGATCAATGTGAGTTGTGAGATGGAACATCTTTTATTGACACTTCAACCTTTGCCTTCTCAAACCCCCAGGTCACTGGGGAAGTCTCCCCTGAGCTATCATCCCTAGATATAAAGAGGTGTCTTATTAAGGTGACAGTGATAGGACAACCTCCTGTTACACCAATTTCCCCTCCTTTATCCTTTCCCTATTGGACAAGTACAAATTGCACGATAGCATTTTGGCGCCGTTGTTGTGGAACACTGAGTCAATTCTCCTAAAAAATGACACTTTTCGGTAAGCCTTTCCTCAAAAGTCTTTATCTTACAAAGCTTACCTGGTGACTCCACTAAGGGTGATCCCCTCATCCCTTTGATAGTTTCAAGAAAATTATCTGGCATCTCCACTGACCTTTTCCAAGGTTCCACCTTACTCTCAATTCTGTGATATTTCCAAGTTATGGGATCATGGCTCCCTGGGAACAAGTGTATCCGACTATTAATTTCAAAAGTTTTCAAGGATACCCGCATTATTTGGATACAAAATGGTTAAACAACTCTCCAAGATTTGGAGGCCTCCCAATTTCTCATATTGTAGAGTTCTTGAAGTATATAAGTGAGATAGAATTGGGAGGGGAGGATGTTCTGATAAAATTATTCATACTTTCTCTGCTATCTTTTTTGCAAGATTGGTTTAAGATTTGTTGCGAAGATACGTGTATATCATCTTTCGTAAACCTCATCAATAGGTTTATTGAGTTTGTGAAACCACAATGCCTGACATATGAAGATGCCCTTAAGGATCTCGCAGTATCACTAGAGAATGAAGGATTCACCACTAAGATTGTGGAAGATCTCAGGGATGTGTATTGTACTCAATAACAAGAATCCTCTGATATAGAAGGAGAAATTTATGAAGAAAAGTGTCAACCCCTTGAAGAGGAGCAAGATTTTTCTCGTGATTCAATAGAATGCAGTGAAGATTTAACTAAAAAGGTGAATTATGAGGATGAAGCACTAGTAACCGCTCCTCTGTCCGATGAAGCTCTCCATGATCCTATCTCTCCTGCACAAGATGAAGCTCTCCATGATCCTATCTCTCCTGCACAAGATGAAGAGAATGAGGTGAGTCATTTTCCTTTTAGGTTTATTGATGACAATTTGTTCTATAATTCAGAAAGTGAAGAAGTAAAGGAGCCCTTGGAAGAGCTAGTTCCTTGTTTTTCTGATGAAGACGAAGAGATGAGTCTTGGTGATGATGTATTGGACTCTCTTCCATTTGATGAAGCCATCCAAGACATCGATGCTCCTGCACAACAAAAAGTGAACACGGTAAGTTATTTCCCTTTCCAAGATTTTGATGATGCTTTGTTTTATGATTTGGAAAGAGAAGAAGTACTAGAGGAGCCATTGGATGCATTAAATCCCTCATGTTATGATAAAGGTAGTAACATTGTTGACAATATTGATGAGTTCATACATGTTGGAAGCCGTAAGTGGGATGTGATTAGTTCCAATGAGGATCCCATTTATGATATGGAAGGACATTTTCAAGTGTTTCCTCTACAACTATCATATGAGATTAATAATCACTCTGACATCTGGCAACAAGGAAATGATATGGTTACAAACATCTCCAAGGGTGACCTAGTTCTATTTTCTCCTGATGGTTTTCGGTCATACCTTGAATATTTCGATGAGTACTCCTTTGAGCGCTTGGATTTATCTTGTGAAGAAGATTATCAACCACCATTGTGCTTAGATCTTAAGAGTGAGGAAGTTTCTTTCCTGAAGCAGGATACCCGTGATAAGATTTTCCAACTCCCTTTGATTACTCTACCTTGCTATGTCACTAAGGGTATGGTTTGGAAACATGTCCCTTATCCCAATTATTTTGTAGGACAAAGCCTCCTTTTGGAATTTAGGGGAAGGTTGAGTACCTTAAGAAGAAGCTTACTATCATAGTCTTCCAGCTTCCCCTTAATAAATTGTCAGTCATCCTCTAGGTTCTTGCTAGTCCCTTCCCAGGCCTCAGATTGTGAAGACATCCGAGGTAGCCAACCTTCAGACCCTTTGAGTCATTCTATTGAACCTTTGACTTTTCACGATCCCTTTTTAAGGTGTATTGAGCAATTTCCTAAGAGTATGACTTGGCACCATTTTGTCCCACCCACCCGCTTCCATGATCTAGACTTTACGATTTCCGATGATATAATACTTTCTCTAACTCATGTTATTTTTGTTCTTGACTTAGAAAATTTTTGGTTTACGATGAAGCACAGAGGCAATTATTGTGAGACATTGCTAGGATGGTTTCACTGGCTATTTGACTGCACCTAGCATTCAACCAACAGGTAAGTAGAGGTAAGCAGGTAGGCATTTGCATTCATTGTATATACCATTTGCATTTAATGCTAGAGTAGTTGTATTTCCTTTTGTATATATGATTGCTTACTTGTACTTCATTGTATCATGTATGATCCAGGGGTGATATCACCACCCCAAATGATTACTAATCAATTTTGTTGAGATCTAGCAGGTCATAGGCCATACAAGAGATGTTGAGGTTCTCATGCACTCTGTGGTGAGCACATGTCCCTGAGTTGGAGCCAAATGCTATCCCCTAGCCTAGGGATAACTGAGGAGATTATGTCTCTAGGCCCACATGTCCTAGACATGGAGTATCGAGAGACATATTGACTTAAGCCTGGCCCTGGAGGGCCCATCCTTTTCTTCAGTGCCTCCATCCTATCAGCAACAACAACATCCATCCCATCGACCTAGTCCTTCAACAACATGGATCTTGCTCCATGAGGTAATGAGTTTGGGTATCATTATATGTGTCACTATGATTCTCAAAACATTTGAATATGTGCATTTAATTCTCTTTTACTTGATGACATGTGCTTGGACTTTATGCCTTTTGACTTGTCCACACCTGGGGGGGTGACAAGATGCCCTAGCAAGTTGGTTCCCCTTAGGAGTGAGTTTCCACTAGGTGGGTTTATGAAAGGTCATCATCCACTCCCACCATACTTATCACTTTTAATCTTCTTCCCTCTCATCCATCCCTTGCATTGGTTCGGGCATTGGGTTTTCCAAGCTAGGAAAGGGTTGTACCTTTCCTTATGGGAAGAAGGGGCTAAAGGCCTAGAGGGTAAAAGTAGTTGGAAAAAGATAAAATCCAAAATAACAAATCCCTTAGATGCTTTGCCCAGGGATCCCCAAGAAAGTAGTAAAAGGATTCTCATCAAGAAATGGAGGGACCCATAAAATAATAAACTCAAGACCTAGTTGGAGGATAGGGGGTCTCATCATGAACCAACCTATTAGGTCCATGGTCATGTAGCGACATGACACTACCATTCAACTGGTCACCATGCCAGGGTAGTGGCTCTTAGTGGCATAACCAAGAGAAAGGGGGTCTCATCACAAGCCAACCTTCTCATTTCCGTGAAATGCTTGTGGGTAACAATGTCACCACTGGTCACCACGCTAGGGCAGTGTCCCCTAACTATTCTCTTGAAAGAAAAATCAATAAGATAAAAAGGTAAAAATGCATTGAATGGGCTTAGAAACATTTGCATCCATGACAAGGTGCAACTCACCCTCTTCAGAGGCACCCACAGGTAAGCCATACATTTCCCTATCATCACTGCACCCATTGCCCAAAAATCTCCATACCATCTCATGGACTTACATGACCTGGATTGGTCTGCACCTGAAAACATCCCACATCTAAGGAGAATTATCCCAAAAGGATGTCATGAAACCCTCTCCAAACTTGGCTTGTAGAATAACATAATGTCTTTGAGCACTTGTCTAAGAAAATGAGGTTTTATGTACATGTTTAGATAACTTGATTATTATATGTGATTGGCATTGCTATGATCCTTGTGACTTATGAACCCATGGAGGGCATAGTTATTGTTGTTGTAGGACCATGCCTGATGGGTAGGTACACATGGGCAGATGATTAGCTCAGACCGCCAAGCCAAGACCGCCGCTAAGGTCGCTCGTGCACTCGAGGCCTAGTCTTGAGAGTGTCGAGGGCCTTGCATAGTGGAAAACATTTGAATAATTTTCTTCCCTCTCTTGTCTAGATGTTCCAGACAGAAACGTATGTCGTCCACATCCTTGCGAGCCGTGAACACCAAATCTTGAAAAATCCCCAGACCATCTTGAAATTTTGTGCATGAGGAGCAGTTCGAGCAGTAGTGTGGCTGGCTCGGTGGTTTTACCAGGTGGATGGAGGTGTCTTCCAGAGGAGTCGGGGTCAGGGGTGGATGCACAGGTGGTGGCTCCAGAGAAGAATTCGCTGGTGAATTTGGTGGGACGACCAACGCTGGTTGCGAGGAGGAGGCTAGGTCCGAAAATGGGTCGGGAGCGAAGTCTAGTGAATTCTCCTGAAGGTTGAACCACTCGACTCAGTAGTCCAATGGAATGGACAAAGGCGGGAAGTTGCTTTGGCTCTGAGAGGACTGGTTAGAGGAGGAAGGCGAAGAAGGTGAAGAGCTATGCAATGATGCTGGGGTAGGCGGAGGCTAGATGGCCAAGCGAGCCATGTTTTGATACCATGCAGAGCCCCTCTTTGATTTCCCCCGAAGCTGAGGCATGAACGAAGTGAAGAGAAGGAATGAAGGCGTGAAGAGATGGAAAACTTAGTAGGTTAAGGCCAAGGATGATTGCAAACTAGGTGTTGGCTCTGCAGGGAAGAAGGAGATCTATTGAACCAACTAAGGAGCGGCATGATAAAAGTTGAGTCAGAGTGGGAAGACACACACGCATAGAGGTGATTGCCATAAAGACTAATCCATTGATTGGATGAGGATACATGGAGGAGTGTGCTCGAACAGTAAATGGAGCCTTGGTTGGAGTGAGGGAAACTCTTATTCATATTGTGGGAGGAGGGGAGGTGCATGCACCAGTCACGTGGTTGGTACTGCGCTGGCAGGTGCCGTCCCCTCCACTTGACATCTGGTTCCACCCAACACCCCATTTGAGGTCTTTCTTTTATTTATTAATGTTATTTCTACACAACTTTTCAATTTAATTTAACCATAGTTACACGGATTGTAGTGAAAAAATTGAGTTATAAATACACATCCCCCACAAAATAACTAACTCATAGTATTTTTAGGAGGCCCCTTTTAGACCTCAAAATTCCCCTAATATGGTCATTAAAATTTTGTTGCTCAATCACTATAGGAGTGTTTGAGGAAACACTTGTAGGACCAAGATGAGGATCAATATCATAATGTGAAAAATAGAGATTCACTAAAACATGATAAGAAACATTTATAAGAACCAGTGGAAAAAATTATGGTTGGTTCTAAATAATAAAATTCTTACATGGGATAATTACAGAAAAGGCTCTGGTAGGTTCTTGGCATTTTCCAACTATACAAGGAAAATAATCAAAGTGTCAAACACTTTTTCCTCTAATGTCACTTCACCAAAGAAACTTGGGATGCAACCAAATCTATACAAGGGAGACAAGTAGATGGGAATGGGAATATTTGGATGAGGCCCTTAAAGACTAGTCTAAAGATAAGGAGGTAAACACTAGCAACCACTCCCTCCATGATTTTGTTTTGTAGGTTGTATGGCTCACTAGGAATGCAACCTCTTCTAATAAAAGTAGGTCCCTTTTATGGTTTCCTTTTACAAACTAAGAGAAACATATTTGAGTTTTGAAAAATCCAAGAAGCAAAATGTCCCCTAAACATTAATACTTCTATTCCTTTCAATTTCTTCGATGGAGCAAAGAATATGAATCCAAATGTTTGTGGGGTTGGGAGAATACTCATCTCCCACCCACAAAATCTCCTTTGAATGTGGACTTGTAGTAGGAACAAACAATAAGGTAGAGGTAAGGAAACATGTATCTCAATGACCAAGATTAAATGAGATTATCATCTTTGGAGACTCAAAGTTGGTTATCGACATGATGGAAGGGTTTAAGATTGACAAGAGCATCAATATCCATGGAAACCTCGAGCTTGGTAGAAGAGATAAAAAAACATCTTTCACATATATTTATTTTAAGCATGTTTATAGAGATTTCAATTAGAAATCTAACTAACTATCCAATAAATCCTATGATAGAGATCTCAGGTCTGTGTTAATTAGAGTATGTAAGGATGGGGTAGAGGAATCATGTAACACCCCATTTTTAAGCCCCTAATTATATGTAATTAATCCTGATTAATGATTTCCATGCCATGGAATATAAACAATGTAAATGTATTATTTGTTTAATAAAATATGTTTCACAATCGACTAACAGGTGGAGCACCGAAACTAGCCATGACATCACAACAGGGATTAGTGAGGGGGCATAGAGAGGGGATTCAAGTGTTAAAGGACCCCAAGCCACCTTGTCGAATTATGTTGGGGGAGATAACCATTATTCCCTTTAGCTTAAATCTGAAGCAATCATTAAATAAAGGCATGATTGGTGGTTGAGGAA
>SNQJ01S0178542.1:0-19660 GCA_010110895.2 Picea sitchensis | reverse complement strand
TCAAATTATCTCTTCCCTGTGTGCCTTGCTTGGTTACTATTCTGATCAATGGGTAGACGAGCCCATCCTGGGTTTTCTGTCCATTTTCTCGAATGATGAACATCCGACCATGCAATTCGACTACAGCACCTTCTTGGCCAATAACATCCATGAGCAGTTCGTGAATTTCACCACGGAGGGCATGTTCAGGTATTCCTCCATTTTGGCCTACATGTTCGTCTATTTTCAAGCCGACAGGTTCAATTTCTCCATGCAGAAGATGGACGTCGACGGGAAGCCCCAGCCTGTCACAGCATGGACTCCTCTTCTGAGGCGTAATTCGGCCGAATATGACTTCAAAGCTTTTATCGATCAGTTTTACCATCCGGTGGTTAGCATGCTGAGTGGTCGGCCTGAGCCACGAGTAAATGAAGAAGTCCAGAGAATTCTGCAGCTATCGGACAATGCAAAGACCGGGGACTGGTACCTTTACTAGAATTTTACCGAAATCAGAGTTTTTGGGTGCGATTTGGCACCTTACAAGCTGTCGAGATATGTACCGGTAAGAGTCTTTGCATTAGAATATATTAGGCAGATTATGAATTCTGATGATATTCACTTTGTTTCACTAAAAAAGAAACAGCAATTGAGGATTAAAGGGCAGATAGGTTCGTTTATCTGCAATAGTAGAAGTGTTGGTGAGGAAGCTGACAGAATATTGAATGAGATGAAATTCTTTAAGATTTTCTCATGGCACTACGATCCATATGGGATCATCTCTGAAATGAGGGTAAACAACAACAGCGCTCCGTATGCACATGAGCCCAAACTAGAGATCAAGAAATTTTCTAATCAGACAGAATGGGAGCCCAATACTTATTGACGAGGAACAGCAGACTGAGGTGGAATAGCAGACACCCTCGACAAGTGCGCTCCCCTCTACCACACCTCAAGTTAACAAAGAGAAGAGACCCCGACAGGAGTCATCTCCTCCGGTAACCGAGGTGTCATCAGAGGAATTTCACATTCACTCCAAAAAGCCAAAGACAGTTTCAGTGCCTAGCACAACAATAGAACAGGAAGTTGCTACCACCACAGTAACTACCACAACGTTCAAGCCAGTCACTCTACCTTTTGGATCGAGTCAACATAAGGGAATAACTACAGTATTAAAATCTACAGATTCTCCCTTAGATACCCCGCCAAGCAAGACTGGGCCCAAGTTGGGCATTTTTGAAAAATATGACTTGATCAAGAAAAAGAACCAGACACTCACTAGCAGCACTTATGCCCAATTCCAGAAGCAGTCTTCCACAGCCCAGCATAGACTTCTTTCGGAATTTGATACAGAAAAGGGTAGGATGCATATGGCTTACCTCCAAGCACAAGTGTCGGATCCCAAGGTTATATCAGATTAAAAAAGGGCTACCGTTGAGTTCCAGGTCAAGGACGTGCATCCAGCAGACCAGATGGATCTGCATAAGAAAACTGGAGAGATGGTTTTCCACACTTTGGCCCACGCTACCGCATCTGCATCAAAATTTCGGGTAGCTTTGAGCAATGCCCAGACCCAACTGAAGCTGGAGAAAATGTCATCTTTCGCGAAAGACAACAAAATCAAGACGTTGGAGGAGTTGGTCCTCAAGATCGGCTACGACCCTACGAACGTCAAGGTTGTCGAAGAAATGATCAAAAAGAAAAATGTTGACATCGCATCCTTAAGGAAGCAGCTAAAGCTCCCTCCAACAGAGGACCCACAGACAAAGGAGATAGCCGAAAAGGAAGGGGAAAGGGATGAGATGTTAAAATTACTCATGGAGCAGAATGCTCAGCTAAAGGAGATGGAGGCTGAGATGGAAAGACTGATAAAAGAGAAAGAGCAGACAAAGACAATGGAAGGGATCCCATTAAGTGTTATCCCAATTGCGGGATTGAGCATAGCAACAGTAACAGCTATTCCATCTACAACAACAGTGCAACTACCAGAAGGAACCACAGACCTGGCCAAGTCTATGGAGAGGATGAATTTGCAAGAGTCTGAAATCAGTAGGCTCAAGAAAGAAGTGGAAAATCTCCAAGAGCTAAAGACTTCTTTCCAGATAAGTCTAGCCAAAGAGAAACAGGTGAATGAGCAAATTAAGAAGGAGTTACAGCAACTCCACAAGTAGACAATGGCAGGGAAGACCTTGGCTGAGGTCAAAGAGCTTGTGTGGACTGATATTTCCAAGTCCATGAACGAAATCTGGCCAATGGTTCAAATCATGTTTGAACAAAATGAGTTGCTCGAGAGGAGCAAATTGGCTGTGGAGAAAATCAGAATTGGGCTGGGAGACATGCCAGCACAAGCAAATGAAATCATAAGGTTCCTGAATTCCAAGACCAGGGAGGAACTCGAAGAATTGAAGATTGAAGACAGGACAGAAACTATATTGGAGGTAAAACGGGTTCTAACCAAAAGAGGTCTCATGCTTCAGCTCGAGGAAAAGATTCAAGTCATGGATCAGGGAGTGCAGAAGTTTTTCAACAAGATAGATGCTCTTCAAAAGAAGGGCCTACCTGGTCTGAAGGTTATTAACGACAAATTAATGGCACTCCCTGATTACAAGAAAAGGTTGACTGAAGTGTCTAAGGACAATTCTAAGTTTGCAAGTATACAGGGAAGCATCTCAGGAAGAGAATTCATGGAGGCCCTGCAGTTGGATATTGGTATTCAACATGAGATTAAACACATATTCATCATCAAGCCTACATTTGCTAAATATACAAACATGGATGAAGTATATCGCAGGTTGCTTAAAGTCACAGTGCCAAGTCATATCAGATGGGAAGAGCTGTGTGATCTACTAGATTAGCTGATGAGTTGTTGCACCCAGTCACTTGTCCTGTCAGAAGAGGTTGCGGAGGCACCTCGCCAACGACCTACCCCTGAAAATCAGCATACAGTTGTATTGAGTCATCAAAACAGTTTTGATTAGTTAAGTTAGTTAGTCTAAAAATAGTATGAGCACGTCCTGATCAGTTATGACAGGAACGTTTGTAATTCGAATTATAAATACTTCAACTCTCGAAGTATTGAGGGTTGTTGATTATCACACCCTATCGCTATCAAACGGTACTATTTTTGAAGAGATCTAACATTAATAAAGAAGAGGCACTTTACAGGATTCTTGCGCATTTTCACTGGTGATGTGATTTTCTTAGCTAAATGTTTATTTTTCTCCGTATTCATTATGTTTACTGAATCTAATCTTTATGAATAGCGTTATGTTGTAGGATTTATCTTTGATACCCTGTTTCCGATTCTAGGGATTTAAATGTTTATCTTCTAATACCTTCGATTAAGAAATTCTTAACTGCTTGTTAATTGAAGTTATTTTTCTCGTCTTTTCCTCTATCCATCATTTTAATTACTAAAGATCCAGTGAGGGTGTTACCTCGCCTTCTGAAGGTTTTCTTTGGCATTTCTGGTTATATCTCAGATTTGATTAAGTACAAGACCCCATAGCCCAATGGATGTGTAGTTTGTCTCAACCAATCTCAAAAAACTCTTTTTACAACAAAACCAACAGTCTTTATACCTAGCCTAATATCTGAAATTAAAAACAAAGCTAAATCGTATAGAGAGGTCCCTCTCTGAAGCTGGAAGGGCTAGATCCCAGCTTTAAAAGTGATTGGTTAAGGTTACCTTTGTAGATTTCTTCTTTTTCAACCTCTAGGAAATTTACCAAGTGGTAACACCCTTGAAGCCAATAATTTCTCTAATACCAAATGTATGTTTTAAACTTTTACAATATAGCAATGCACACATAGATTCTTTATAAAAGAGAAATAAAGCAATAGCATTCACACATAACACTTAGAAATTTACTTTGGAAACCCTTAACCAAGAAAACTAACAAATGTTTAAAACCACACCTCTAACTCACATTGTATTAACCTCACCATTTACAATTCAACATATATGATTATGCAGTATACAAAATCCCTAATGTATCAACCTGGATTAGATTCCTTAACCGAAATTACAATAAAATGGGTTGAAAAATCGTTGTCCAAAAAACCACCCTAAAACGAACCAAAAACAACCCAAAAAACATTTTAGGTGCTTTGACCCCCCTCGGTGCAATGTACAAGATGTGGGGCTAATCATGCAAAGAATATAACACATACCCAACAAAATCCATTTGGGAATGTTTAATTAGCGATCCACTAGGTCAAACCATGTTTAATTCTTCTCAATTTCTTGGCACCAAATGAACCATGAATTTCTTGGGCCACATCGCATCTATGTGTCATGGTCCATAGAATAGAACATATTATTTGAGGAAATTGCATGTGGTGTGAAACTTTGAACTCATGGTTCCTAGTCAAAACCCGCAATACAATTTCTACATATGGAATGCTTTGCTCAACAACTAGGTCAATGTTTTATTATGCGAAGTCGTTTCATAACCTATTTATATTTCCCTCTTTATTGAGCCCATTTTTCTTTGCAAGGTAAAGTTCCACCTTTCATTTTTTCTAAATTCTAAAAAGATGGTCATTTTAAATCAATCCAAAACCCTTAGGGGCAAAGTTCCATGGTTGAAGTTCCATCAACTAAGTGAAACTATGACTTTCGACAAAATTCCTACTAGATTTGGGGAAGAATTTCCACTATAAAAGCAGTGAATCTAAATCTTCCATTATTGTTTTTAACTTTCATCTCATAACTCTACATCAACTTAGCTTATAGGGAAATTATCATGAATAAAAAAATATAGAGTTAACTTCACGAGATGATACCTATAATGTTGTATGATGTGGTATACACTCTTATTGTTTTATATATAATGACATTTATATTTAGTTTTTGAGGATTTTCCATGTGTTTATCATTAGCATTCAACACTTATATATAGTTGTTTTGGGACCCTATCTGTTTTAATACTGCATATAGTTTTGAAAATATCATTAAATTTTAATGATCCATATGGATTTTTATGATCTTGTCTTGACATAGCTTCCAAATTTATATATAACTTTGGAATGATTGGAGAAAATATGCCAATTGGAAATACATGATGCAAAGACTTTAATCACTTGTGTGGTTCTCTTTGGTTCCAATGGTTTTTGGTTCATTTCAATTCTAGGCATATTAGTTTCTATTTACTTCGATTTGAAGAAGATGGCCATTGTGATTTTGGGTTTATGTTAGTTTCCAAAATGGCGTGTTGATTTCCATTGCTTTGCTAGGAGCAGTGAATGAGATATGTGTGATTGATGCAATGAATGGTAAGATGCTTTATGGAAAGAGCATCATCATTACCCAACTCAATAGAAACGATTATCACAATAACTGTGGTTATAGGGGTGGTGGTGGTGGTTACCACAGATGCGTTTATGGTGGTGGTGGATCTCACCATGGTGATGGCTCCAAGAGTCATTGGAGGAGATAAACATAACAATTATTTAGTGTTTAGTTTTGTTTGCAAACTTTTATATTCTATGAGTTTTATTATATATTAATCATATATTATGTTGCATCATATATATTTTATAGAAGAATCTCAAGATGTAATTTTCTTAATCCCTAGTATTTCAAAACATTCTTTGAATAACCTCAAATGTAATTTTCTATCCTTATTATTTTTACATAATCTCAAATGTGGTTTCTTAAATTATACTTCCATGTTCCTAGAGTTGATTTCGAGTGGCTTACAATATTTAGAAGTAAAATGTTTTTATCTAACAACAAATTATGTATAAGATGAAGTAGATATTTCCAAGGTTTCATTTTTAATATTGGATTCCCATATTTAGGAGTTTGTATTCTGCATCTATTTTTGTTCCAAAAGAGATAACTCTATTTATTGTTATTTTGTAAAATGTTTTTTATATTTTTTTCATGTTTTTCCCCTATTGTGTTGATTAATTGGGTTGGTTTTCATTGGTGTCAACCCTTGAAGAAAGTCCGGTAGTGAATTCTGGTAGCACAATGGTTTGGGTAATGGACCCAAGTTTGTTTGATGGATAACGGTATGAGTTTTGAGATATTTGCAGGTAAGACTATTCCATATGGATAGTACATGTCATGCCATTTCCGGTGGTATATGTAACGTCACATAACTCCTCACGGTTAGAGATTTATGGCCATGTGAAGTTGGAGAACCCTCATGAGTCATCTAGAAGCCCCTAAAAGTCAAATTGTTTGCAAAAGAAATTATTTAAATAATAAAGCTAATGGAGAACTCCCTAAAATAAGGAAAGTCGAATGCTACATGAAAGTATAAATAAGAGGCAAGGCTCTTTCATTTAATCACACTTGAACACATTGAATATCTTTTGTTCTGTAAGGCTTATTGAAAATACTCATTGATACATATGAAGTTGTGAAAGTCTGAGGTAGTACGAAGGGTTGACGATGAAAGTTTCAAAATTACAGCGAATACTAAAAAACCCTAATTTTTAGGCGTGCGTGGGCTGACAATGTATTATGGTGCGTACATACTGAGGCGTATGCGAGCTGGCAGTGTATTAGGGTGCATACGTACACAGGATGGCGGTGTATTAGGGTGCGTACATGTTGGTAAATCCATGGAAACTTGAAAATATGAAGATACAGAGGTTCTAGATTCATAGATCAAGCTCCTGGGAAGGTCTACAGTGCTCAGATACATCAGATCTATCCATTGGTTCAAAAGGTATGTCCTATTTCTATCAATAGTTGGATTTTGATGTATGCATAAGAAATGGTTATGGAGATTTGAGAATTCTCCCTAGAGAGACTAGTGGTTGCATGGGATCTTATGTATAAATCAGATCTACAGAAATACAGTGTTGGTATATTTATCATTGATACTTCTTGTTGAGGCACATCTTGTATTTCTTGGCATATGGCTAAGGGTTTTTGTGGTATATGGCCGAGAGCTTGTATTAGTTGATGTATTGAGAGGTTGAATATCAGAAAGGGTTTGAAGTCTAGATCATGTGATTACACAAACTTATGGCACATGACTAGAGAGAGATATTTATGAGGATGCATGTGTTTATTAAGGTTGGTTATCATTGATGTCAACCCTTGAAGAAAGTCACGTAGAAAATTCTGGTAGCACAAAGGTTTGGGTAATGGACCCAAGACTGTTTCATGTATAATGGTATGAGTTTAAATATATTTGAAGGCAATACTATTCTATATGGATAGTACATGTCATGCCATTTCTGGTGGTATGTGGAACATCACATAACTCCTCACGATTTGAGAGTTATGGCCTTACGAAGTTGGAGGACCCTCATATGTTGGCTTGAAGCCCCAAAAGGTCAAAGAAGCCAAAGATATTGAAAAGAAGAAATTATTATTTAAATGATAAATTAAAGTTACAAAGTCAAGAAGGATTATTTAAATAATAAAGTGAAGTGACAAAATAAAAGAAGATTATTTAAATGATAAAGTGAGGTGACAAAGTCAAGGGGGAATATTTAAATGATAAAGTAATGGAGAACTTTATAATTTTAGAAATAGGTTAACCCTAAAAATGAGGAAAATAGGTTAAGTGGCCTATAAATGGTTTAAGTGACCTAGAAATAGGTTGGGTTAAGTGACCTAGAAATAGGTTAAGTGACCTAGAAATGGGTTAAGTGACCTAGAAGATGAAGAGTATAAATAAGAGGCAAGGCTCTCTCATTTTACATCACACTTGAGAATATTGAATATCTATAGGTGATTGAGGTAACCAAAGGATATATAAGCCTAATTTCATAGGGAAGGTGAAGAAAAGAGGGTCGGAATTCAAGGGAGGATAAATTATTTTGATGATGCTTTCTAAGGTATGTTATTTACAGGTCATCTCACCATTTTCGCAATAATTTTTTTTATAGAATGATTCAAACCATGAGATTGATAGGCCATTGAGGAAACATATCCAAGTATCTATAGTAAACAATTCATCTTGTGGGTCGTTGTATTTTTTGATTTAAACTCCATGGAAAATAGGGTTTTTGGCTAGTCCTGAAACTAGTCTAAAACGGGTGTTTCGGGTAAAAACATCAGAACTTATTCATAACATATCCAAATTTAGTAAGAACAAATGTGTTGGTTAGATTATAGGATGTAGTATTATTTGTAACATTTTTAGATCGATTCAAAAAATATTATGTGTGGGGCACGCTCTACAAGGTCGCTCTCTAGAATAAGCCAAAATTCAGCAAGGTATGTCATTTTTGCTATAACTCCTTTTCTGAGAGGTTACAAGTAGTGACACTTGAAGGAATTGCATAAAATCATACTAAAGAACATTATGTATCAATTTCATATATTTATTCATTACAGGAACATAGTTATGATTATTTCAAGTTAGGGTTGTTGACTAATCCAAAACTAGTCCTCTGAGACTAAAGAAAATTTTGATGAAAATTCTAGTCTCTTGTTGTTAAAGTTAAGGAAGGTTTTCAGGTATGTGATCATATACACCAGGTCTATTACAGAGTTACAAATCATATTTGGATTATGATATTGATGAAGGCTTTTGGTGTTGGAAATATAACTGAGAGGGGGGGGTGAATCAGTTATGTATATAAGATTGAAAATTTTCCCTTTTTTTGATCGTTTCTAGATTATTATTTAATATGTTGTTGATAACTTAAAATGAATAGATATACAATGATCAATCACACAGAATAAACAGAGACACTGATTTTCCTGAGGAAACCCATAAAGGGTGAAAACCTCTTCTTCTTAGGATGTCAATCAAGCTCCAACTTTCATGTACATCACAGTCTTTGAGATCCAACTCAAATATGAGGCTACAACCTATGATAGCAAGCTACAACTTGCAGAGAGAACCAACTCTTAGATTTCGCTAGCACCAACTAGATGGAAGCACCAACTCCCAGAAAATCTTCTAGCACCCACTAGAAGTTAGAGGACTACAATCCTCCCTATCACCACCCTACCACCCTGATTGAATATTGCAAAACTTTTACTTACTTGCTTTGTATCTGATATGTTCTATTACAACTCCAAGGCTCTATTGCCTTCTTCAACTTCTATCCTATGTTCCACTTCTACATCTTTCTGCTTCTATGCTCTGCTCTCTTTCCTCCAGTGCATGGCCCACCTTTGCTCAGCTTCTCTTATGCCTTTTATGCTCTGTGTTGCCTCTGCATTCTATACATTGCGCCTCTGATCTCCATTTCAGGTGCTACACCTCTTCTATCCTACCCACATGCATTACTATCGAAGAAGAACACATTGTTCTCTATTCTGCATGTCTTTCTCACGTCGAGTCATCTGCTTGATCATCATTCGAACTCTTCATCTTCCCTAACGGTTATTCTGGATCTGTTCATCATCAATGGCTATTATCCAAAGATTCATTGGCTTCTCTAGCAGTCGCAACTCTTCATCTTCTCTTTCAGTTACATCCAGTCATTTTTGGCTTCTTTGGCTTCTAATCCCCTTCCTTCACGTGACCATCGACGGTGACCATACGCTTAACTTCTGAACACTATGTTATCTCATTCTAGCGAATGATAGATTTTTCTTTCGATATGACCTTGGACGATGATCTCACATGACCACATGATTTCAAGCGCATCCAAAGGAGGTTTGAGGGAAACCTACTTTTCGCCCCGTAATTCACTACAGAGCTCCATGTGTCCTTTCTCCAAAACCGTGGTTTCGATTGCGGCTCGCCTTCAACATTTTAAAGTACGCACATCTTCAAACCCCACAATGCGATGGGACCGTCGATCTCATGATCTTGACAGTGTTCCTGAACTTAAGGATCATATCTAACCTTCTTAAATCAATGACTGTGATTTACTTCGTGATCCGAACTGCAGGATCTTCAACTCTCAAACACTGCTTTCTTTTGTACGCCAATCTTATGGAGTCAATGATTTGCAGACACCTATCCTTCTCAATCGACAGCTCTACTTCCACTTTGGGATTTTGACCTTTAAACCAGATCAATGGTTCTACGGCCCCTTTCTCGATCAATGGTTGAGATCTCCTTCGGGTCTCTGGACTTCGGAGATTTCAAATATCAAACCCTATTTTTCTTCGTACACCAATCTTCCAGATTGGAAGATCTATTGACACCAGTCTGAATAGATCAGACGGTCACGTGGTTTCCATGTGTCACTCACTGGCGTGGTCTTCCATATGTCCTTGTTGACGTGGTATGCCACATTTCCTTGTTGATGAGGTATGCCACATGTCCTTATTGAAGTGGTCTGCCACATGTCCTTGAATCGAACGGTTGAGGCTTACTTTGGGTCTTTACTCGGAGTCCACAGATGTACACCACGTCTCTTCTAGGTCAGACAGCCTAGATCTACTTCGGATGATTCGACGCTTGATATTTACTCTGGTCGATATGATGATTGAGATCTATTTCAGATGATCTGACAATCGATAATGTATTTCAGGTCTCCGGGCTTTGGGAATTTCAACACTCTAACTGACACTCTGGATCAGATGGCCTAGATTTGCTTTGGACGATCTGATGCTTGAGATCTTCTTCGGATGATATGATGATTGAGATTTACTTCAGATGATCCGATGGTCGAGGATGTAATTCGGATCTCCGAGCTTCGGGAATTTCAAATCTCAAACTAATGATCTGGATCAGACGACCCAGATTCACTTCAGACAATCCAACGCTTGAGATCTTCTTCAGATGATCTAACAACTAAGATCTACTTCAGATATTCGAATCTCCAGGATTCGGGAATTTCAAATCTCAAATTAAATTCTTGAAGTGATATTTTTTCGAAGTGTAACCTCCTCACATATTTAGACTCGAAACAAATGATGTTCGTTGATCAGGATCTTAGATCAACAGCTCGATCTGTCTGCGATGCAACTCTTCTAGCTTATCATGTCCTTCCACTTAGAATGATCCAACGGCTGATGGAAATTCACATAAATGATATCGCAAATATTACCTCGCTTATCCTATCCTTCCACTCAAAAACGATCTGACGGCTGACGGGAATTCGGGTTTGATCCAACGGCTGACGGGTATTCGGATAATCAAATTCTCAAACCTTGTGCTCAGTTTATCCTATCCTTCACTTGATTTGATCGGATGGTTGTTGGTCATATGGATCGTTGATCCAACGACAATTCTTTCTCTCTCTCCTGAGCTTTTGATCTCTCTAACTTAGAAGGTTTTCTAAGTGTTCAAGGGTCTCGACCTTTGCTCCTTCTGCGAGTCATGATGACTTTGGGTCTCGTCTATGCTTTTGGAAACCACTATCTCTTCTGAGCTTTATCATCTTCTGTGCTCTCGAGGTTTGGTTCACTGTTGTTCTTTCCATCAATGACAAGCACATTCTTCCTGTAAACATGCCAACAATATCCCCCTTTGTCATTGATGGAAACCCTGAAAGGTTGCACTATTCTGCTTAGACCTCCAACTGTAGCATACAGACAACACCTTTTTCTCCCCCTTTGACATTAATTTCAAAGAAAATGGAGAGTGGCTCTGTGCTCCTCCTTATCAGATAGACTATTTTATCTTGATAATAGGGTCACGCGCAACTTCTGGTGTAGATGCTCAAACTGAGCATTTGCAAGCAGTTTAGTGAAGATATTAGCAATCTGATCTTTGGATGGAATATAATGCAAAGAAACAACAATTTTGGTTACCTGTTCCCTCAATAAGTGATACTTGATGGGTATATGCTTGGTCTTGGAGTGAAATATAAGATTATTTGACATACTAATGGCACTATTATTATCACAATGAATTGGGATCGGTGCATTATACTTTACCTCCAAGTCTTCAAGTGTATGAATCATCCATAATACTTGGGTACAACAAGTGGTAGCTGCAATGTATTCAGCCTCTGTAGTCGATAAGGAAATGGAACCTTGTTTCTTTCTCAACCATGATACAAGAGAATCACCTAAGAATAATGCACCTCCACTCGTGATTTTCCTTTCATCCACACAGTTAGCCCAATCAGCATCTAAATAGAATGATAGTTGAAAATTATGATTCCTAGGATACCATAGGCCATAGTTCATTGTTCCTTTCAAGTATCTGAATATTATTTTGATAGCTAACAAATGACTTTGTTTAGGTGCAGTCTGATACCTTCCTACCACTCCAACAGCATGCATTATGTATGGATGGGATGTTGTGATGTACAATAGGTTGCCTATCATAGACCTATATGAACTCTGTTAAACATCAAGTGAGTCATCATCCTTGCTTAACTTGCATCCAGTGACCATAGGTGTGCTCATAGGTGTAGAGTCTTCCATTTGAAACCTTTTCAACATTTCTCTTAGATATTTCTCCTGAGAAAGAAATATTCCTTCAGACCTCTAAGTAATTTGCAAACCAAGAAAAAATGGTGGTTCCCCTATCATAGACATTTCAAATTCAGATTGCATAGCAGAAGCAAACCATTGTACCAATGAGGCATTATTGCTTCCAAAGATGATGTCATATACATAGACCAACACAATGATTACTCTCTATTTTGATATATAGATTGTTGTCAATTGTTCCTTTCTTGAAACCTTTGTCTTGAAGATACTTATCCAGTCTATAATACCAGGCATGAGGATCTTGTTTCAACCCATATAAGGCTTTCTTCAGCTTGCTGACAAAGTCAAGGTTATAGAACAATTGGAAACCCTCTGGTTGTTCCATATAGACTTATTCTTTTAGATCTCCATTTAGAAAAGTTGACTTGACATCCATTTGATAGACTTTAAACTGTTTATGACAAGAATAGGCAAGAAACATTCTAATAGTTTCTAATCTTGCTACGGGCACAAATGTTTCATCAAAATCCAGTCCTTCTATTTGAGCATATCCTTTGCAAACCAATATAGCCTTATTTCTTACAATATTTCCTTGCTCATTCATCTTATTTTTGTAGACCCATTTTGATCCTATTACATTTTTATTTGTTGGCCTAGGAACGAGTTCCCAACTGTCATTCTTTTCAATCTGGTCCAATTCCTCATTCATTGATTTTAACCAATTTACGTCTTTACTGGCTTCATTAAATTTCTTGGGTTCCACCATGGATATGAAGGCTATATTTGATTGCTCAGTGTATTTGATTATCCTTCTCCTGGTTTGTACACCTTTTTCTTTCTCACGAATTATCTAACTTTCAGGATGATTCTTTTGAGTAATTCTGGAGGAAGGATTTGATGTTGATTGTTGTCCTGACTCTTCTTGTCTGGGTGTCTCTTCTCGACCTGATTCATGATCTTCTTGTGACTATGAGATTTGTTGTTCTTCATTTTCATTATTCTCATCATCTTTTTCATCTCTCTTAGTGCTTATTCTTTGTTGATCTTTTACGGGAGCTTCTTCATCAATTCGAACATCAATATAGTCTACTAATTTATGCATTCTTTTGTTAAAGAATCTGTATCCTTTATTGTTCGTTGCATATCCTAAGAATATACCTTCATCAACTCTACTATCAAATTTTCCCAGATGATCATCATTATTCTTGATGTAGCATTTACTTCCAAATACTTTGAAGTGCTTGATTGATGCAAGTCGACCAAACCACAATTCATATGGAGTTTTATCACTATTCGGATTTAGATGCGCTTTGTTTAGAATATGAACATCCGTGTGAACAGCCTCCACCCAGAAGTTTTTTGAAACGTCCCTTTCACTCATCATATCCCTTATCATCTGATGAACCGATCTATTTTGTCATTCTACAACTCCATTTTGTTAAGGAGTACCTGGAATAGTATATTCTCTTTTAATTCCATGTTTGTCATAGAATTCTTTGAAATCTCTTGATAGAAATTAACCTCCCATGTCTGAGCGAACTTCCTTTAACTTCCTTCCTGTTTGATTCTCAGCTAACGCCTTAAAAATTTTGAACTTCTCAAATGCATCAGATTTTTCTCTCAAAAAGGCAACCCATGTAATTTTGGAGAAGTCATCAATGACTAGCATAAAGTAACATTCTCCTCCAATACCTTCCTTTCACGATGGTCCACACGGATCCATATGAACAATTTGAAGTGGTTTCTCTGAAGATGTGAAACTCTTTGATTTAAATTGAGCACGAGTCATCTTCCCCATTTGACAGGATTCGCATACAGACTTATTAGGCTTAGATATTTTTGGAAGGTCTTTCACATCACCTTCATTATTCAGTTTGAAAATATGATCAAAATTTAGGTGTCCAAGCCTTCTGTTCCATAACCAACTTTCATCAAATTTGATTAAATGACATTTCTCCTTATCTTCCTTGAAAATATATACATTGTTTTCGGTTCTAACCCCTTTTGCAAGAAGCTCTCATGTGTTTACTGTCTTTATTTTACAATTCTTGGCAGTGAAGGTGACTTCACATCCTCTGTCACATATCTGACTGAAACCAAGAAGATTATGCTTTAAACCATCAACAAATAATACATCTTGATATTTGCTTCTTCCATTACTTAATCTTACTAGACCTTTACCTCTGATCTTTCCTGGAGCATCATTTCCAAAGGTCACACTCCCTGATTTATTTTCCTTGACTGATAGGAACTTACTTTTGTCACATGTCATACGACTGGAGCATCCACTGTCAATATACCAGGGGTATTTTTGTCTATGAGCTGACAACACCAATCCACACTTGTTATCTTCATTCTTCTTCCAAACATTGATGTTTTCAGCTCTATGATTTGAATCTAGCTTATAGTTCTTTTAGTGACAGTCTGCATTTTATGTCCATAATTATGGCAGATGTAACATTCTGGTTCATTGAATAAAGGATCATAACGATTGTTATGCTTAATCTGCATATTTTTCCCAACCATCACATGATTCGCAATATGTGGTTGTTTGTTACTTGGTTGTCTCATTTTTTGTTGTGGTAGGTATTTATTCCTTGGTTTTCTTGATTTCTCATGTCTAAATCTTAAAGAACAATTTACAGCTTTGTGGCCAAAGTTAGAGCAGTAAAAACAATATCCATTGAAAAAATCTTTGTACCTAGAAAATGGTTGTCTTCTTTGAGCAGGTCGATTTCTTCCATGCTAATGATTTCCTTGAGAAGAGGGTGTATTATTTCTTTGTTCTACAAATTCAGTTCTGGTAGCTTTTCCTTCACTCCTCCTTGGCAGTTGATTCTCTTCCTTTGCTTTTGCAGGTTTGTTGTTGTCAATGGTTGTAGATTTGACAAACTTGATGGATTCTTTTTTTCTTGGCTGACCACTACTTGATCCCTCCTCATAACCCAAACTAGTTTTCAACTTTGAATTCCTTTGTTGATTCAGAATGGAGGCCAATCCTTCTGAGTCTTTAATACTTGTCAAATTCTGATGATATAAGGCTTGAAATTTCTCTAGATATTTTCTAACAGCCACTACTTCAGCTTCCAATTTTTCACCTTTTGTTTCGACTTCCTTCAATTGTTGTTTGAGTATGTCTTAAATATTCTTAGCTTATTCTAACTTAACCTTCAACATATTAATTTCTTCAGATGGTTCCTTGCATGTTTTCTCATACTTGAGAAGCAACTTTTTTTGTTTTCTTTTTTTTTCTTTGAGTCTATCAATATCTTCCATGGCACTGACAAGTTCTCCTTCAAGATCTACTACTGCTTCACAATTAGTGAACTCACTTCTTTTATCTTCAGTGTTTATATCTTCTAAATTTATTAGCATGATTTCATTTATTTTATCTTCAATAGAAGATTCACTGCTTTCATTGTCTGAGGGATCATCATCATTGCTTACACAAAGGATTTTCTTCTTAAAATTATTCTCTTTATATACCTTCTTGTGTTTGTGCTTTTCTTCATCGTCACATGTCTGATCCTTTATTTTGTGAGGACACTTAAATTCAAAATGACCTATCTTACCACTGTTGAAACAATTGAAGGGCAGTTTACCTTTGTATTTGTCGGATCCTTTCTTCAGTCTTCTCACAAAATTTGCTTCAATCTCATCTATATCGGAGTTTGTGTTTGTCTCTACTTTAAAATATCCCTCTCTTGAAGTGGATTTACCTTTGGTGATTCTCATTTCATAAGCATTTAGGGTTCCAAGAAGTTGATCTAGTGTCAACATTTTGAGATCAGTTATTTCCTCTATAGCAGAGACCTTTGAGTTAAATCTATCAGGAAGAGATCTTAATATTTTCTGGACTAGAAAAGAATCAGCTATCGTTTCACCTAGGCCTTTCAGAGTGTTGACAAGTTCTTCTATATGTAAGAAGTACTTACCGATAGTTTCGTCTTCATCCATCTTTAACTACTCAAATTTCAGTCTGTGAGTCTGAAGTTTTGCGTCTTTCACCTTTTCATTACCTTCATAACTACTTATCATCTTGTCCCACATAACTTTTGTTGAATCACAATGCATGAATTTGACAAACTCGGATTCAGCAAGTCCACTAAGGATGGAATTCATTGCTTTCGCAATAAAGCTAAACTTCAGCTTATCATCTTTTGAGGCCAGGACTACAGGCTTCACATATCCCGTTTCAACGACATCCCAAACATCAGCACCCAAGGACATTAAATGTGTTCTCATCCATATTTTCCAGAAGGAAAACTTTGTTCCATCAAATAGAGGGGGTCTATTAGTTGAACCTCCATCATGACTAGTCATGTTCAAGCTTATGGATCTACCTTAAATCAAAGGAACCGTCTCTGATACCAATTGTTGGAAATATAACTGAGAGGGGGGAGTGAATCAGTTATGTATATAAGATTGAAACTTTTACCTTTTTTTTATTCTTTATAGATTATTATTTAATATGTTGATGATAACTTAACATGCATATATATACAATGATCAATCACACAGAATACACAGAGACACCGATTTTCCTGAGGAAACCCAAAAAGGGTGAAAACCTCTTCTTCCTAGGATGTCAATCAAGCTCCAACTTTCATGTACATCACATTCTTTGAGCTCCAACTCAAATATGAGGCTACAACCTCTAATAGCAAGCTACAACTTATAGAGAGCACCAACTCTAAGATTTATCTAGCACCAACTAGATGGAAGCACAAACTCCTAGAAAATATTCTAACACCCACTAGAAGTTAGAGGACTACAATCCTCCCTAGCACCACCCTACCACCCTTATTGAATATTGAAAAACTTTTACTTACTTTTTATGTCTCTGATATGGTCTGTTATAGCTCCAAGTATCCTCTACCTTCTTCAGCTTCTATCCTATGTTCTGCTTCTGCATATTTCTGCTTCTATGCTCTGCTCTTTTTCCTCCAGCGCACGACCCACCTATGTTCATCTTCTCTTCTACCTTTTATGCTCTGTGTTGCCTCTACATTCTATACACTATGCCTCTAATGTCCATTTCATGTGCTACACCTCTTCTATCCTACCCACATGCATTACTATCGAAGAAGCACACGTTGTTCTCTGTTATGCATGTCTTTCTCACGTCGAGTCCTCTACCGAATCATCATTCAAACTCTTCATCTTCCCTGATGGTTATTCTGGATCTGTTCATCATCAGTGGTTGTTATCCAAATATTCCTTGGCTTCTCTAGGAGTCGCAACTCTTCATCTTCTCTGTCAGTTACAGCCAGTCATTTTTGGCTTCTTTGGCTTCTAAGCCCCTTCCTTCATGTGACCATCGGCGGTGACCATACGCATAACTTTTGAGTGCTTCGTGATCTCAGTATAGCGAGTGCTAGCTCCTTCTTTCGATATGACATTGGGCGATGATATCACATGACCACATGATTGCAGGCGCGTCCAAAGGAGGTTTGAGGGAAAGCCTCTTTTCACCCCACAATTCACTATAGAGATCCATGTGTCCTTTCTCCAAAATAGTGGTTTTGTTTGCGGCTTGCCTTCAACATTTTAAAGTTCACACACCTTCAATCCCCGCAATGCGATGGGACCGTAGATCTCACGATATTGACGGTGTTCCTAAACTAATAGATCAGATCTAACCTTCTTAAATAAACGACTGTGATTTACTTCATGATCCGAGCTCTGGGATTTTCAACTCTCAAACCCTGCTTTCTTTCATATGCTAATCTTCCAGAGTTGATGATCCACGGACACCTATCCTTCTCAATCGATGGCTCTCCTTCCACTTCAGAATTTTGACCTTTCAACCAGATCAACGGTTCTGCGGCCCCTTTCTCGATCAATGGTCGAGATCTCATTCGAGTCTCCGGACTTCGGAGATTTCAAATCTCAAACCCTGCTTTTCTCCATACGCCAATATTCCAGAGTGGAAGATTTATTGACACCTATCCGAATAGATCGGACGGTCATGTGGTTGCCACGTGTCACTCACTGACGTGGTATGCCATATGTTCTTGTTGATGTGGTATGCCATATGTCCTTGTTGACGAGGTCTGCCACATGTCCTTCCTGACGTTGACTACCACATGTCCTTGAATCGGATGGTTGAGGCTTACTTCGGGTCTTTACCGGGAGTCCATAGATTTATGCCACGTCTCTTCTGGGTCAAACGGCCCAGATCTACTTCAGATGATTCGACGCTTGAGATTTACTCCAGACGATCTGATGACTTAGATCTATTTTGGATTATCTAAGAGGTCGAGAATGTATTTCGGCTCTCCGGGTCTCCGAGCTTCGGGAATTTCAACACTCAAACTGACGCTCTAGCTCAAATGGCCCAGATTCGCTTCGGACGATCTGACGCTTGAGATATTCTTCGGACGATTTGACGATTGAGATTTACTTCGGATGATCCGATGGTCAAGCATGTACTTCATATCTTCGGATCTCTGAGCTTCGAGAATTTCAAATCTCAAACTAACACTCTGGATCAGACGACCCAGATTCACTTCAGACGATCCAACGCTTGAGATATTCTTCAGATGATCTAATGACTGAATTATACTTTGGATGATCTGACGATCGAGATCTAATTCGGATCTTTGGGATTCAGGAATTTCAAATATCAAACTGAATTCTTGAAGTGATATTTTTCTGGAGCGTAACCTCCTCACATCTTTAGACCCGAAACGAATTTTGTTCGTTGATCAGTATCTTAGATTGACGACTCGATCTGTCTGCGATGCATATATTCTATATTATCATGTCCTTCCACTTAGAATGATACAACGGCTGATGGAAATTCTCATAAATGATATCTCAGATCTTACCTCGCTTATCCTATCCTTCCACTTGAAAATGATCTGACGACTGACGAGAATTCGGGTTTGATCCAACGGCTGACGGGTATTTGGATAATCAAATTCTCATACCTTGTGCCCCGTTTATCCTATCCTTCACTTGATTTGATCGGACGGTTTTTGGTCATCTAGATCATTTATCCAACGGCCATTGTTTCTCTCTCTCCTGATCTTTTGATCTCTCTAACTTAGAATATTTTCTAAGTGTTCAAGGGTCTCAAACTTTTTCTCCTTCTGCAAGTCCTGATGAATTTGGGTCTCGTCTGCACTTCTGAAAATGGCTATCTCTTCTGAGATTTCTTGTCTTTTGTGCTCTCGAGGTTTGTTTCATTGTTTTTCTTTCCATAAATTACAAGCACGTTCTTCCTGTAAACCTGCCAACATTTGGTTCAGGTACATGTTGGGTACATGGTTGAGACAAGTAATTTATGAGTTGGCACATACATGAGGTGTATAGTTGAAGATGTTGGTACATATTGATGAGTCATAGTTGATGAGTAGTTGACACATGATTGGTACATACTTGGTACATGGTTGGATGCACTTGTTTATG